>JAOTRS010000044.1:25563056-25574162 GCA_028565755.1 Dinotopterus cunningtoni
AAAATGTTTGGAATCATGTATGATTTTCGTTCCACTTCTCACGTGTACACCACTTTGTATTGGTCTTTCACGTGGATGTTTGTGGCTGTAATGTGACAAAATGTGGAAAAGTTCAAGGGGGCCGAATACTTTTGCAAGCCACTGTATACACGCACAAGTCAAATGCTCAGCTGTAAAGCACAAAGTGTTCTCCTGTCCCAGTTCATTTGCATAAGGTGTCGCCCACAAAACTCCATAAAAGGTAAAGTGCACTGAGAGCTTGGAGCACGAAATGAGTGATCAGCGTGAGGACTGAAAAACTGAAGAAAAAGTTATTTTGATTCATTTCTGTGCCAGTGTTACATAAAATATAATATTGTGTGTGAATGTGTGTGCGTGCGTGTGTGTGTGTGTGTGTGTGATTATCCATCATGCATTGTCAGTAATCGTCATCGTCGTACGGAGCAAGAGGAAGATGAGGAGCTGCTGTCAGAAAGCAGAAAGGCCACCAACATCCTCGTCCGCTTCGAGGAGTCACCGTCATGTCAGTCTCACACACACACACACACACACACACACACACACACACACACACACAAATGTAACCCTAAATGTGAGAAATGTCTTAAAGCATTTTACTTTTTATTATTTAAAGTAACAGAATTTTGACATCAGCACAGTACCTATAGGTCATTTGCTTGTTAAACAAACTCTTTCTTCTATGACAATGATAATGAAGACATGATGATGTGATGAAGGAAGGCATATAATAGTCTAGTAGTGTCCACTTTGCTCAGACCAGCTTGTGAGCAAGAAAGTTTAAGACTTGCGACACAAAGAGATGAGTTTCAATCCAAAATCCATATAATGATAAAAAAGCATTATTAAAGAAAACAGCGCATTTCAGTTTTCTTTTATTGCCATGGCGCCTTGCTAAATTACTCGTCTCACATCAGTGAATACAGTGTTTTGGTTCAACAAAAAAAAAACCCTGTAAGTTTTAAGCTCATGATTATGAGCAATGTGATAAGCTTTTCAATACCTAATTAACCTAATAATTAATACTTATACAACAGTTCAGACTGGGTAATCTGATTGGACGCGAGGCATTCCACGAGTGGAGATAATGGACGGTAACACCGCAGGGATGTTAAACAATATGTATCACTTTGCATCACTTGTTTTATAGTCATTAATTACGCTAACCGACAGTCGCAGCATGGGTGAAAGTAGGTCTATACGGTCCGCCGTACTGAGGAGCGAGCAGCTACCTCTCAAAACCCACAAGCACTTTCAGCATCTTATAAACACTTAATAATTGCTTCTAAGTTGTTCGAATTGCCTCTATGTTGCTTTATTTATACCTATTCATAAGGCGGGTTACAAAGCTAACTAGTGTCTAAGGCAAACCTAAATATCAAATCCCTGTGTAACCCCTAATCAATGGTTCTACTTGGTGTGTGACAAATTGTGTACACCTTAGATCACTAGCTTTCATTTAACTCTATTTGGGGTTTTTACCCCAGAACCCAGAAATTAACAGAGCTGATATACTAAAGTGGAATAGATGGAACCAGAAAGAGAATATTATGACATTGACAGGACTGTTCACTGTTCATGTTTTATTCTCCTCAACTTTTGGCTACATAGTACCAGTAAGAATTTAAAACAAGTTTTATTCTTGTTAATTACACTATTTATCAGACGCTAAGTCAGTAACCAGCTCATCCAGTCGCAGTTAGTTAAAAGTTTCGTTATTTTTTTAAATGTGCTTACTTTTTATTTTTATGGAACGAAGTCTCATGATTCAGTGACTGGAACTTTTCACTTATTTCAACAGGGTATAAATTAGTGTATAGCAACGTGCCCTTACAAGAGCAGAGTTCAAAAACAGATTTATTAGGATGTCAAATGTTCATATATGGCACTATTGTGACTTTTTGAATGAAATCTGGTATCCCTTACCTGCTCACACTCTCTTGTCTTTCCATTTCCTTAGGTCCTCCTCAGGGCAGCCTTGAGACTACTCCATCTCCGTCCTGCCCGCCACTCACTGCCCCACCTGTAACCAATGCCAATGACATGGTGACAACCTTTGACCCTGACCCTGCTGATGTGGCCCTGTCCACCGTCCCAGGTCAGGAGGCATTTGATCCTCGCACACATTGCTTTAGCGAAGAGGATCTCAAGCCCCAGCCTGTGATCAAAAAGGCTCGTAAGATGCTCATCCCTGAAAACTTAAAGGTAAAAACATTCAGCGTTTTATATATGTATTAGAATCACAGAGTTTGATCGACTTATCGAAGGCCTTTACCTTTTTATCTATAAGGGGTAGAAGTCACCAGTCACCGCCCGATACACTTTTATTGTCGACATTACATTTTCTATAATTTTGTTACAATTTAAACCTTTAAAAAATGTTTATTGATTAATTAAATGTAGCCCATTCCTTATAACATTAGTTTTCTTAGTTAAAAACCAGGGACAACATTTAAACAATACAAAATAACATCGGCAGCATTTTAACTGAGCAGTACGTATCTTTGTCATCTACCATAATTATTTCTAAACAAACTTATCAAATAATTGACTCCTACCACACGGGATGAAAATGTGGAAAAAGTTCAGAGTGTACCACCTGTAGGATTATAAAGAAAACATGATGTTTTACTTCCCTAAATGCCTCCAAAGTCTCAAAACTCAACTTGACAGTGATTGTGTGAGTTGAGTGACTGCGAGTAACCTAGAGCTTCTAATGCGGACACTCAGGGCTTCAAACGCACGCGATTTTTGCCTTATTTGCACTTGTAGTGTTTTGAGACTTGCATATGTAATGAGTGGGTTTGAGACAAGAAGAGAGAAAAAGCAGATCGGAGGCTTTTAACGTGATTTTTGATAATATAACACCAAAAAATGTGTTTCTGTTGTGCCACTCTGAAGCTTCTGCGTTTGATACGGAATTGTTTATATCTGAGGCTGATCGGTCGGTCACCGGTCACGGCCAATCAAACCGGAAACCCAGACAATTCTGGTCACTGGCCAATCGGGTCATCTCTATTATAATTTTTTTTTTATTAAATATTTTTATTTAATGCGTAACTGAATTGTTTTATTCCCCCCACCCTCTATTATCAATAGATCTGGAAATTCACTTGAAGTGCTTCTGTTGGGTATATTCACAGCAGATAAAGTCTGATCTTATGAAACATTGTTCATTATCCTGGGAGTGAAGTTGAAAAGCTCTATTCAAATGATGAAACAATCTTGTGCAGCAATTAAGATCTGTTCTGTGTTTGAGATGTAATTCACTGCTCTCTTGCACTAGCGGTGTCATTGTATGAGATGCTGTTCTACCATTAAGAACTACACCGCTCCATGGAGAAGCAGCTCAAACTTCATCTAATTTCTTGTGTTTTCAAAGTGGTGATCGGTGTAAATTCACCATCTCTGTGGAATAGACTGTCTCTATACACATAAGCACTTCTTTCTGTCTCTTCCTTTCCAACTCAATTTTTGTCTACCTCTTCTTTGCCACTATTACGTGGCTCTTAAATAGATGGAAAGACAGATCTAGAGCGAGCTTTACTGATCCCTGATGGAAACAAGTTCACAAAATTCAGCTTTATAATCATCAGACATTGAAACCCAACAGATGGACCTAGTATTTCAAATGCTTCACATTCTCTTTACTTAGCTGCTCAAATATTCACTTGCTTCTCAGCTTTTCTCTTTTCTCCTCTCTTCGTGTACAGGATGACAAATATTGGAATCGGCGTTTGAAGAACAACGAGGCGGCTAAGCGCTCACGGGACGCTCGGCGGGTGAAAGAGAACCAGATCTCGGTGCGTGCCGCCTTTCTGGAGCGAGAGAACGCTGCTCTCCGTCTGGAAGTGGCCAACATGCGCAAGGAGCTCGGGCGCTGCCGCAACATTGTCAACAAATATGAGAGCCGCTACGTCGAGCAGTTATGAACAGGAAAGGAGAGAGAGAAGTATACGGATCACTGAATGTGTTGAGTGACAAAGGACATGAGCTGCAACTCACACAAAGGCACAAAAAGAAAAAGAGAAATACATGAACAGAAAGCGTAATGCAGGGAAATGGACAAACAGGTTGTTTATACTTTTGAGATAAAAAATATAGGATAAAGTTTTTTCCATAAAGGAGAGAAATGTATATTTTTATAAATAGAGACATTCAATATGGGAAAGAGGAATTTTTTTCGAGGCTATTTGATGTGCTTATAAGGGGGAAGATTATTTTAGAAGTGTGTTTGATTGAGAAAGAATGTAAAACTATTGCTGTTTTCTGAAGCATCTTTAGTTGGTAAAGCACTTACCGGGGGATGGACAGAACTATCTATATATAAGGGGAATAGAGGTGGAAAAGTATAGGGTTTTGGAGTAAGATTTTCATCAAATTGGTGGAATATTAATTTAAGACTGTGAAAGTTAAGGTGTGTTTTAAAATTTGCTACAAATACTATGATTTGGTTTTGTTCAAGTACTTAATTAGTTGTGTAATTTTCATGCGTTTGTGATGAGAGTTCAGGTAGATAGTTCCGTTTTTTTGGAAGACAGAACATTTCCTGAGTTTTGGCTTATTAAATTTTTAATTAGCAGATCTAACAGGTTTTACGTTGAATTGAGATTTGGGTTTCTTTAAGAGGAAGACGAGAGAGAGAGAGAGAGAATGGAATAGATTGAGATGCTTAATATTGACTCTTCCTTTTATTCTTTCTTCGCTCTCTGTTCATTGATTTGAATTATAAATGTATTGTGAAATTAGTCTTCACACATGTACTCAGTTTCCTTTTTTTCATTTTACTGAAATAGACATCTCCTTCTCTCCTTCCTCCCACACAGTTTAACACTACAACGTCTGCGATCACCAGAACTGTTGGTGCCACAGTGTTTAACTCCCTCACGTACTTGAACCCTCTATAGAAATGATCCTTGCTGTGCAAAGCATACGCTTGTATAATACTGATACAAATGACAAGAATTATCCTTACCAGATTGTGTAGAACATACCGTCTGTATTGTATACAGATATTTAGTATATTTTCCACACAGATTTGCATTTTGAACTGATTCTGCTTTTGTAGGTTGCTTGAGTACGTGTGTGCAACGCTGTTCCAGGAATCACAAGTTTTACATCTCTGTCATTTCTGGAATTTTTTTAATTTCAGAGACTGACCGGGAACAGTTACAAATCATGCCCTTGAGTTTTAATAATCTTCTTGAGTTTAGCTTTTGAGAATCTCAATATTAATGCATTCACATCATGGCATGGCGCACTTCACTTGTTATAGCACCTTGAATATTGACCTCTCCTTACAGCTTCTGAATCTCTTTCTTTCTTTAGATCACTTATAAAGTTCTTTAAAATCTTATTGTACTAAATATTACATTTACCTGTAATATGATGAACTTTTGTTTTTCATTTAGCTTTGCTCTATATTTCTGTTCCTGTAAATGCACAACTCTTTCTTTAATTGTGCATGTTTTCGGCCACTTCGTCTTTGATAGCTCTCACCAGTTCTAACTGGTGCCAGGCGGATTTGCTTATCCAAAGAGTGCATCATAAACCCTTTGAGACACTCTTGTCATTGCCAGCGGACACCACAAGCTGTCGAGGAACTGAACTTTTAATTTTCTGTTTAGACATTCCATTACTTTTTCAGTGGTTTTTGGTGATGTAGGTGTTTGAGCAGTGCAACTCCCACCCCCGCCCCCACCTGTTTTTTGTGTCAGCAGTGACAATATGATGATTTCCTTGCAACTTTCCATCTTGTTTAACAGACTCATGAACACAAGATGAACATCCTCATCATCCTTGAGTTATGCATCCCAGTGACCACTTTGCTCTTAGCCAAAGTATTTTGAGGAAATGTCTTTTAATGGAGAACACAAATAAATAATTCTTATTCACAAAGCTTGTTTATAGTGTCTAGTGTTTTACAGTTACAGCCTGCAAGATCTTCAAACTATTCATCACATTCCTTGAATATATCATACTTGAATTTCTAAAAGTCTAAAAACCCATATTTTTATTTAAATAATTGCATGGAACAACA
Source organism: Dinotopterus cunningtoni (assembly GCA_028565755.1). Lineage (NCBI taxonomy): Eukaryota > Metazoa > Chordata > Actinopteri > Siluriformes > Clariidae > Dinotopterus > Dinotopterus cunningtoni. The sequence continues at coordinate 25,569,115 of JAOTRS010000044.1, forward strand.
TTAACTACATATCAGTAAAATGTAAAAAATCGCAGACACTTGCTCAATCCTGAAGAGCCCTGATTTGCAATCCTAGATGATATGATTAAATTCTAAGAACAATCATTTGTCATTAAACAGGCCCTGCATTCTTGTAAACCTTCTAAAGAATTTTCTGGCATGTTTTCATGATGTCTTGGTGACCTCATGATGCTACTTATTTTTGTTGCGTTCCAACTGTGACACTCTGACAAATGTTTTGCTTTTGATGGCTGAATAAATTTCTGGCATGTGACAATAGAAGGTTTCTAGGCCAGGTCAGCAGCTCTCGCCACCTTCATGATTCTGTGTGGTTTTAGGGTTTTAGTATGTTCATAAAAAAAGCCTTGAAAGCCACCAAAGGTAACTAAAGTTAAATATAATTATTTCCCTTGTGAGGCACTTATAACCTCTTAAAACCTCTAGCCTAGTTAAGAACACTTTGGAGCAGTTAGGCATATCATTAGGACAAGCCTATAAACAGGGCACGCCTTTATGAATGTAAATACAGAGGATTTACCTTAAGATGTAAATGACTGGTAACATTCAAGAATTGAAAGGCCAGATTAGACTTACCGAGAAATAAAATCTACAAAGATTCTTTGGAAAGATGAAACCAAGATTAACTTGTTTGCAAAAGAAGATTATGTAGATGGAAATGAAGGGCTCATGTTCCAAATCATACCACATCCTCTGTCAAACAGGGTCAAGCCAATGTTATGGCATGGGCATGTATGGCTGCCAGTGTAACTGGGTCGCTGGTGTTTATTGATTATTAGACTGCTGATAGAAGCAGCAGGATGAATTTCTAAAGCATATAGAGCAATACAGTCTGCTCAGATTTAGTCAAGTGCTGTAAAACTTATGAGGAGTTACTAATGTACACAGTACAGACGCATAATGAAACAAATCTGACACAAAAGCAACCCAAAGCAAAAAATTAAATGTTCTTAAGGGGCAGAGTCAGTCACCTGACCTCAACCAAATCGAGCCTTTCATTTACTGAAGAAAAGACTGAAAGTAGAAAAAAAACAAGGAACAATTTGAATGCAGCTGCATTAAAGGCATGGCCAAGCAGCTCAAGGTAGGAAACTCAGCATGGTAATGTTCAGGGGTTCCAGACTTACAAATATATAAAAAAAAAAATCACATTATATAAAAAATATTTCAAATTATGTTAGTTTTACTTTTAAGTCTGTGAAAATGAAGGGACTTTGTAATATAATAGCCGTAATTCCTAAATGATTAAGGTAACATTTTTTTGTGAAACCCCTTGAATTAAAGCTGATCGTCTACTTTAATCACTGCAATCACTGTCCAAATCCTTATGGACATGACCGTATAATTTTAAATATTTTTATAGCCTGATTTGGCCAAAGGTCAATAATCCCTTGTTTAATTTTTTTTTTTTAAATCTGCAAGTGTCTATAAAACCAAATAGAAGAAGTACTAAGTGTCCTGCAGAGAACCCTGACCTCAACCCCACTGAATACCTTTGGGATGAACTGGAATGGAGACTGCAACCTAAACGTTCTAGTTCACCATCAATGCCTGAGCTCTCTAATACACTTTGTGGCAGAATGAGCACAAATTCCCACTGTCATGCTCCAAAAATTAGTAGAAAGCTCTCCTAGAAACGTGTGGTTTATTAATATAGCAAAATGGGAACAAAATCTGAAGAATGAGATGTTTAACAAGCACAAATCATCAGGTGTCCAAAAACGCTTGGGTATAAAGTGTATAAATGTTTTTTTTTTATTTTTTTTATTTTTTATAAATTTATGAAATAATAAATCCTTTGTGTTTTTTTTTCTTTCGGGTAAAGGAAATATCTCTTGTATTACTACAAGAGATTAAAGCTGATAAAAAACACTGACATGACCTTTTAAACGCATTTTTTTATCAAGTGCCAGTGATTCCAGAGAGTGCTTTGTGTTTCTCTTCAGTATGATAATCTATCACCCATTTCCCCATCAGATTTACAGATACGGACAGGACGAAATACCTTTAAAAACTCAACCAAGGACAAGGGGACAAAAGTAGTTAGGTCAGACAAAGCTGATTGTAAGGTTATTGTCCTTATGGCTTTGCTTCTTAATGGATTTATATTGATTAAGAATATAGCCTACTATGTCATCCAAAGAACAGTAGTTCCAGGAACAGGCGAAGAAGTTCTTGGGACAAATACAAATATTTGCAAGCATGTGAGCTGGGAAGTGACTCGAAGGAAGAGTGTGAGTAGGTGTGACGTTCATCAAAAGGGCGATAAAAAAAGAAAAAGATGTACATTTGAGCAGTTAACACTATCAATTTTCTTTCAAGGTCACTAGTTGGTTGTTTTATATTAAATGGTTTTATTAAGAGTGTGAGACAGTTATCACACTTTGTAATTGTGTGGTCTGTGGAACAAAGAGAAGGGAAAGAAAGACAGAAAGATAGATAGATAAATAGAGAGATCGAGAGATAGATAGAGAGATAGATAGATAGATAGATAGATAGAGAGAATACGAGGTGCATGCCTGCACAGAGGTAAGAGGGTCTGTGCATCTTTCCAAATTTCAATCTTTGCACGTGTGTGTAAGTGTGTGTGTGTGTGTGTGTGTGTGTGTGTGTGTGTGTGTATGTGTGTGTGTGTACTGTATGTGTGTGTGTGTGTATGTGTGTGTGTGTGTGTGTGTGTGTGTATGTGTGTGTGTGTGTGTATGTGTATGTGTGTGTGTGTGTGTGTGTGTATGTGTGTCAACTTGCGGGTGACTGTACTCAGTAGGCATTAATGGAATTGGGTGAAAGGTCCTTTAACAAGGGTATTTTAGCAAGTCTTTAAAACACAAACCAGATGTATGTGTGTTTCCCTGCATGTACCCTCTGCTCCACTCCGCCCTCTCAGTCACCCCACCGAAATACCCCCTCCTACCATCCCTCCACCACATCTTTATAGCCCAATTTTGTCCTTTACTCCGTCATAAGATTTCCTGTGAACAGCAGGGAACGATGGAGAAGGCTCAGCTGCTCCTTCTGCTCTGTGTGTGGGCGCTCAGCAGCCTGTCCCTGCAATCAGGTGAGTGGCCACTGTGTGCATGTGAAAGAGAACGGAAGACAGGAAGACAAAGACAGAATTAACATGCATTATTATGTCAAGTGTTTTAAAATGTAGGAGGTTTATTACTTTATAAATATATAATTGCTTTGTGAATGAATGATTAAATGCAAATTTATGGATTTTTTTGAGGGGGATTGATATTAGATACAATTCCGAGTCTCTGTACCGAGTCTGTGTACATTTACAGTACTGTAGTCATTCAGGAATTTAGGAAGAGGCCCTTGATTAGTGGCGCTGCTGGAATCTCATTGAAAACCTTTTCTCCTACCTTTTTTCCCCTTCTCTCACTTTGCCTTGAAACAAATTGGAATTCCATAAGATAGGTGCAGATATACATAATGTGTTTATTATTAAAGTTTTAATTTTACCAAGTAATATGCACCAAATGCCAAATTAAGACTGTTTATATGTAACAACATTAAACTTCCACCAGTAGAACCCTATGGACAAACCATTATTCCCAAACCCACTTAACAGCAGCACTTTATTGCTCCCTTTAGACCTTAAGTTAAGCACATTTACATTAACGAACAGTGAAGTTCTATATTCTTGGCATATACCAGCTGTGTTAAAAGACTGGTGTCAAAGCACAAGGTCAGACCTGGTGAGTCAGACTAGTTACATAAAATAGATTTTGACAATTATCCTGATCTGATTGGAGAGCACTAATCATTTTAAATGTTTCCATATACATGATCAGATTCTCCAAAATAAAGGCTGATGTTGTTTGATAATTAATAATTTTTATTTATTTTATTTTTTTTTTACATTTTCCTACATTCTCATTTTAATCAGCATATACACAACAAAATCGCCACTGGCAATTAGACATCATATAGTGTTTATATAGGGATAACTATGTGGACACAAAAGAACTGTAAAAGCATTAAATCAATACTGGCAATTTTATTGTAACAATACTCTATATGTTTACAAAATGGGTGGCACGGGTTGAGGGTTTGAGCCCTACCCCAAGGCAAACCTTGTGCCTCTAGTCTGCTGGGAAAGGCTTAAGCAGTATAGAGAAATGGTGAGTGAGTGAGAGTGAGGTTTATGAAAGTGTGCAGTGTATGTGTGTGTGTGTGTGAGAGAGAGAGAGAGAGAGAGAGAGAGAGAGAGAGAATGCAGCTATTATCTGTAGGCACAGTAATATTACATAAGTATCTGATTTATTCAAGTTTCTGAAGTGTTTACTCCATATATCTCTGTCTCATACCATCTGTATAAACTACATATGTAAATGCAATATAATAAGAAGTAATAACATTTGCAATATATAAAAGCCCCTTGAGTACTATCCCCCTTGCACAATGCACACTGTAGCTTTCAGTGTTGGCAAAAAAAAAACATGGGTTCTCAATTTATTTATTTATTTATTTATTTGCACAGATCCAACTGTAAAAAAATCTTCATGTACCCTGTTAGCGCTGACTTATTTCGTAAATTATGACATTTAAATGTGCACAATATTATTCAGACTATATACACCCCAACAGTGAAGAAGAAGCTTTAATCTATTTTATTTTTTTACTTTTTTACATTTTATTTTATTTTCCACATATGCATTACAGCACAGTCAAATTCTTTTATTCATATATTTTCTTGTTGGGGAGCTGGGGTCAGAAATACAGCTCATCTTTATACAGCTGTGATGTGGCACCCCTGGAGCAGAGAGGGTTAAGGAGCTTTGCTCAGGGGACCAACTGTGGTGGCTTGGCAGTGCTTGAGCTTGAACCCCTGACCTGCTGATCAATAACTTTGAGCCTGGCTTGTTTAAATAACCAGAATAAGAACAATAAGAACTATAGCAATTATACAGGACACATTTAATAATAATAATAATAATAATAATAAGTTTATTTTATATAGCGCCTTTCAAGAGACTCAAGGTCACTTTACAATAACAGAAATATTTATACATAGAAAAAGA
>JAOTRS010000044.1:25574349-25584495 GCA_028565755.1 Dinotopterus cunningtoni
AATAAGTTTATTTTATATAGCGCCTTTCAAGAGACTCAAGGCCACTTTACAATAACAGAAATATTTATACATAGAAAAAGACATCTGAAAAACCAAAAACAAAATACAGATAAACATGAAACCCATAGCATTTATCTAATCACAAATTCCAAGATTGGGAAAACAGGACGAGAAAAGATATGTTTTAAGATATCTTATTACCCACTTTGATACAGGATTAATTTTAAGGTGTTGTGTTAGTGCCCTTGTACCTTCCTGAGCTCTAACTCCCTAACATACCCTCTAGGGCTCCTCCGATCATATGCTCTTGGTTGCACCAACGTCCGGACTCAAGCCCAAACAGATTATAGAACAGTCTACCCCTACACACCAGGACTGCATTATGACTAACCTTAAGTCTAGCCATAAACCCCATCATTTCCCAATGGCTTTCACACCTGGTTGAGACAATAACACCTTATTTATTTATTTGCATTATTTTTAGTTGTATTTTATGTGTTGTATGTTTTATTTCTTTCTTTTATAATGTTGTAAAGCATTTGGTCACATTTTTAAATGTGCTTTAAGTAAACTTTACTTTGAACAATCTAAGAGTGTAAGAGTAGAACACTAATTGTGAAAGCATTTATTGGTGTACATGCTCACTGTTCAACATTAACTAACACATAGCGTTTCTGTACATAAATTAAACACAATGGGATATGCTGTAATAGGAAAATAATGGGGTGGTGTGATGTGAAGCATGACCTTACTCCCCATGTACCACAGCAGTTTCCTGTTTCAGAAAGGGACGGCTTTAAATAAAACTTCACAGAGAAAACATCTGTACAGTATGTTTAAAAAGAGCTGTTTACATGGAGTGTACAAATGACACATCTCTGTATAATCTGTTAATATTGAAATAACAAACATAAATGAGCACATTAATATGAACTTGTCATTTGCCTTGACGATGGCACAAAAACATCAACAACGCTGTTGTATAACATGAGTGCACTGTATGGTGACAAGTAAGCTGTGATTTTTTTTTTTTAGATAAAAATACAAATGATTAAATATCTATATAATAAATCAGATGTGGTAGAGAGGCGTAGTTCTTGCCCCGCACCTCCAGGATCTGTGGTTCAAGTCCCGCCTCAGGTCTGTGTGCGTGGAGTTTGCATGTTCTCTCCGTGCTTGGTGAGTTTCAACGACATGCAGATTAGGCTAATTTACATTCCCATATTGCCCGTAGTGTGTGATTGAGTGTGTGTGTGTGTGTGTGTGTGTATGTGTGTGTGTGTGTGTGTGTGTGGATTGGCACCCTGTCCAGGGTGTACCCCGCCTTGTGCATGAAGTCTTCTGGTATAGCCTCCATGTTTCCAGGATAAGTGGAACAGAAAACACATGATTGAATGATACTGTAGATCAGTTAGCTGGTAAAGTTTTTCAAGTTATCAAGCCTATTTAAGAAATTTTCAAAAATACAAAATACATCACACAAATTATTTGAAAATCTAACCGAAACCCTTATTTAACAACTCCTGTATATGATTTCTTTTATGATTTAACAGAGGTGACCGAGCACTGCCCAGAAAGGATTCTGGGTAAAGAGAGGAGACGAACATGCCCTAAAAAGTGCCAGCAAGACGATGATTGTGGCAACAAGCGGCAGTGTTTATGCGATGGGTCGTGTGGACTCAGCTGCGTGGTGCCGGGTCAGACTCTTACAACACGTCAATAACACCTAAGCAATGCTTGTAATTGTAAAGCTTCATAGGAAGACGTTCATGATTAGTGTTTACGTCAACATTCTTACATGTCTTTGTATGATTCACGATTAACCTACAGTATGTACAGCATGTCCTATAAATATTAAACTCTTTAACGAAGTATAAACAAGGAATGTATTGTAACTCTAAAACTGTTACTACAGGTCGGACGTGTCCATGGCCTCTTCCCGACAGTGAGCACTTCAATGTGACTCTCCTCTCTTCATTTCCTTCTTTCTCTTCTCTTTTGGAGGTGCGCTGTCATCCTGGTTACGCCATGGCCGATGGCCGGGATATTACCCTTCGCCGGTGCCAAGGTGACCGACAATGGAGTGGTGATGAGCCTGTGTGTACAGGTAGGAAAAAACAAAAAAAAATACCCTCAAAACACATTAGATAGCACAATATTGCATGGAAACTAGAGTTATGGATAATGTTTATAAAATCAAAGTGTTTGACAAAAATGATTGTGAACATTCATACAACAGACATCACAAGTCTTTTCACAACCAAGTCCTTAAAACATCAGGCAGGCATGTTGTAACTGACATGTTTAATGATGAAAAGAGTGAAGCTAAAAGCACAATATTCGCTCTATATATGTCTACTTCTGCACTTGCACATTCTTGCAGTTATTTAATCAGCCTGGGGCAGCCGCACTATACTAAAAAGCCAAGCGCTTCATGTGACTTTAGCATGGTACTGGGTTGGCTGGGTTGAGTATCCCTGAAACTGTGAGGAAATAAAAAAACATTAAGTGAACAACAGTTCTCTCTCTCTCACTCATTCTCTATACCATTTATTGCATACGGGGTCGCAGGAGGCCTGGAGACGATTCAGGGAACTCGGGGCACTAAACACTGGACGGGGTACCAGTCCATCGCAGAGCAACAATCCTGTGGGTGGAAAAGCAGTATTGATGAAAGAGATCATAGAACTAGCTGGACAGGAGGTCTCTGATCCATCAAATGATCACTCTTTGCAACCCATGCTGAGCAGAAAAGCAGTTCAGGACCTGGAGGTGGATAGGCTAAAACAACAAAAGAACGAGCATCTGAGGCTATCATGGGCACAGACTCATGGAAACAGGACAGCTGAAGCCTGGGAAAAAGACAGCTGATTTATTTCTAATGTTTAACTGTCTAGTTTCATTGAGTCCGTGTCCTCGGATTCCTATGCTTGGCTGGCAGAAGTCGATTCTGATGTGGTCTTTTGCTGTTGTAGCCCTCCAGGTTTGAAGAGTTTGTGCATGCTGAGATGCTTTTCTGCTCATCAATTACTGCAATCCTTTCTGGCAGCTTGAACCAGTCTGGCCATTTTACTTTGACCTCGCTTATCAACGAGGCAGTTCAACCCACAGAACTGTCAATCACTCAATGGCGAGAATAAAACAAGGCGAAATAAAATAAGATTATATAATCTGAGAAAAAGCTAACTGGGAAAAGTGCATCTCAAGTTCTTATTTCAACGTCGACATGGAGGTGAAGGACAGAGTGTGTGTTTACAGGATATTATTGGTTGGCGTGTGTGATGTAAAGGTGGTCGATTCCATACAGTAGGTCCTGATTCGATAAGGGGACAAAGGGGCTGAGACTGAGGGACCAGTGCTGAAATTTGCCAGTTAACTGTAACTGTAAGTGTGTTTTCTACATTATTGTCAAAGTAGAAATATCTTTACTTTTTAGATATTGCTCACCAACACTGCCGCCCAATAAGTGCGCATAAAACTAATATATCAATTTACAATCCAGGGAATAAAACAAGCCCAAATAAACATGACATCATCTTCCTATCTCCTTTCCTTTGTCTCTCTCACATACGAAGACAGGTGCACTATGCTTTGTGCGAAGCTCTCTAGCATTAAAGTACAAGAGTCTAGTGAGAGCTGTATGAGCTTGACCTGCCTGCTGGGGAGCCCACACACATACACACACAGACACACACACACACACACACACAGTACGCTGAGAGATATTTCCAGGACTAAAGCGGCAGGCAGAGAGGAGGTGTGGGCGTTTTGAGAGCATTCCTACGACAGCACCTGCAGCTCAGTGACATGACAGAGCAGAGAATCCACACACATGCCAACATTGTAAATGTGTTAGATTTCCTCTCTCTTCACCAGCAAATCACCCACGCATGTTAGAGTTTGCCAGATATGAGTCAAGTGAATGTGTGAACAGATCATTCCAGATGGATCGCTGTGAAGCTGTACACTATTCATCTGTCCTCCCTTCCACCTACCCACCCACCCACTCATTCATCCATCTTCCCGTCCGTCAACACAAGTCCTTCTGCAATCCTTTATGTCCTCTGGCGTTACAATCAGCACTGTTTGTGCATCGAGGTAGACGCTTCATACTCAGTGATTAAAATCTGTTTCCCCCCCCCCCATAATAGGTCAATACTGTAAGTATCTGCTTTAATAAGGTCTTCAGGGTCTAATGTGCTGCACTGGTGTTATTGCTTTCGGTGCAGAACTACCAACACAGTTATAAATGGATAAACTATTCCATAATACTGTGTTAAAAAAAGAATCTGTCAATAAATACACATGAATGTTCATTTGTTTTTATGAATGTCCACTAAAACTAAACTAAAGTAGTAGCGGAAGAAAAACGTGTAGAATCTAAAAGAAAATATTTTTAAAATAAATACCTACTGTATCTGCAGTAGCTTTCCATTGCAGCTCGAGTCGATTCATTGGTTAACCCCTCAAGCTCTGGATTAAATATTGATCTTCTTTACCATAAGCCTCATATTCAATTAGGTGGCATGGTGACTTAGTGGTTATCACTCCAGTGTTGAGGGTTTGAATCTCACCTCTGGTGCTTTGTATTGAATTTGCATGTTCTCCCTTTTCTTGCTGGGTTTTCCTCACGAGTATCCATGTTTCCTTGCACAATCCAAAGACATGCAGTGCAGGCTGACTGGAATTCCCAAATTGCCTGTAGTGTATGAATGTGTGACCCTGCACAGGATAACGAGTATTGGATAATGCTATGAATCATTAAGCAAATGTAGGCAACTAGGCGAGTGGACCTGGTAATGAAGTTTAAGAGGTTAACTGAGTGAAATTTAGTAATTTGTTTGGCATTTTGCTCAGAAAATTGTATCTCCAGGGTCGAGGGTTCGATTCCCGCTCTGGGTCTGTGTGCATGAAGGTTTCTTCCCACAGTCCAAAAACATGCAGATTAGGCTAATTTCCCAAATTGCCCGCAGTGTATGAATGTTTGTTTGCATGTGTGCCCTACTATGGATTGGCACTCTGTCCAGGGTGTACCCCGCCTCATACCCTAAGTCTCCTGGGATAGGCTCCAGGCTCCCCAAGACCCTGTATAAAGTATCCCTAACCCAGGATAAAGTGGTATAGTCGGTGAGTGAATGAGTGAGTGAGTGGTGTGAAAAGTACAAATCAAGCTTTGGTTTATAGTGATGATGATGACGACGTGTCCTATATTTCCTAACATATTTTTGTCCTGTAGCTTCGCTGACTTCTCATGACTGATAAGTATGAAACACTATGTCACTATGAGCACAAGGGCCATGGAGTCATAAACAGATTTTACAATCACACTGAACTCTCACTGTGCTACAAGCCCAGTATAGTTAAATAAAAGATCTGAATAATAATAATAATAATAATAATAATAATAATACTACAGGTACATCAGCTGTCAGACCTTTATACATTTATAACACTAAATACTGTATATATTATATATGTATATACTGTGATGTGTATGACAAGAAAATATTTCTTAAAGGTTATATAAAAACAGTTGTTATTTGCACAATGTTGTAAAATTAAATTCCAAGGCATGAACATTAAGATGCATTTCTATTTATATTTACTGCATATTGCAGACACGCTTATTAAGAGTGACTTACAGAAGTGCTCTAAGGTCTTCATCAATAAATACATTCTTATACTGGTTCACTAAGTTATTGAATAAGAGTACTGTCAGTCAAACTCCTGTTGTGGAGGGTTTTTTTTAAGATGCAGAGATAATTTATGCAAAACAGCAAAAAAAAAAAAAAAACATCCTAAATTGGATGATCTCATTCAAAACAAACGGCTCACTGTTTTAAAAAGAACATTGCACTGGGTTGTTTTGCTTCTGGCGTCTACACCGACGGTGACTCACGTCCTAAAGGGACACTTAGTGTTCTTTACTTGAACTAATTAAGTATTAGAAAGACCTCTGAGAGTGACAGGGATTCCCATATCAGGAAATGATCAGAGGATTGTTGATGAAGACAGTAATAGAGCACATCCAATATAGAGCACATCCAGATATGATTACTCATGGTATCAGATGCAAGAGCGAAAAAAATATTATCTCTATCAATAGCTAGACAAGAAGATTATTATGGCTGAGCAGTGTATTATGTCATGATTATATCTCATTGTTGCCAAAATGAAAATGAGTTGGCAAACTATTACAAACTGAAAATAGGCGACTCTGCTCATAATCTATCTTTTAATACATAATTCATTATTATTTATTTCTGCTTTTATTTCCCCTCCAAGTCTGTGATGGCATGTTTTTTCCAATAGAAATGATGCTTTTTTGGTTCTACAATGTCTCAAATAATCTGATTAGAAGACATTTGTTACCAGCTTCCTCTGTCCGTAAAATAATAATTTCTTTAATCTGCTCTTGTTGAGGGTTAAACTGTACTTACACAGCCCACGAATTATGATCTATCTCTACTTTTCTCTTGCTTTCTTCTTAGGTAAAACTGCTGAAACAGAGCCTGAATCTAAATGGTCTTGCCCTTTGCCCGATAATGAGTTGCTGTTAATTCATGGCAGTGCTGCTGTAGGTTCCACCGTACAGTACCAGTGTGCCCTCGGGTGAGAGACAGCCTGACAGATAAACAAAGAAACACAAATGCAGCAATGCACAGCCTATTAATTTTTCCTTACACTTCCTCATCCTTTCATTCCTGCAGATCTGTGCTAGTAGGAAACAGTGAAAATGTTTGTCACAAGGACCAGGCGTGGCGTTACCCGCACCCCATCTGTCAACGTAAGGATGCAATGTGTGTATGTGTGAGAGTACTTGTGGAGACGTTTGTTAGAGATCAGACAGGTTCCACTTTTAAAAAATTACACAGCAGGAATGTCAGGTGGTAAACAGGTTGGCGAAGATGTGCATGAAAAATAAGGAAGAGATCAACCAAACGTCTCAGCACTGAGTCCTGTGTGTTTGATTGTGCATGCACACATCCGAACTTGTATTCGCCTATTTTTGAGTAAGATACAAATTAGTGAAAGATGTTAGATTGTTAGAGATGGAGTGAGACATGGGAAGGAAGGAAGACTGTGTAGGTAGGATTGTACTCTTTGAGTGGAGAATACTATGCTGGCCTCTGCTGGATCAATTTGAACATCCAACATATTGTGTGTTTCAAAATCCTTGCTTGCCATCTGCAGGATATAAAGAATATAACAACTGCTGCACTTTACAAGAGCTCATATGGCTGATTCCACAATTCGGGTGGGATTTGTTCATTACATACACAAATGTGTGTAAAGTAAAGGTAAATGAGATTTCAAATGCAGGTAATCTTACAACATCCACTCCGTTCTGTTATCTGAATACATTCCTCCCCTGTGGAAAACCTTCAATATTTAACAGGAAGTTACATCATATGACTTTCCTGAAGATCAGGAGAAAAAATGATTTCTCATTATTTTTTCCACTATACATTTATCCATCCATCCATCAGTCTAGAAACCTCTGTCGTCCAACTAGAGATTGTGGTAACCATTGTACTGTATTTATTTCCATTTATTTGCCAAAATTTACACAGCCCATTCACACACTACGGGCAAATTGGGAACGCCAATTACCCTAATCTGCATGTCTTTGGACTGTAGGGTTAAACCAGAGGAACCCACTAAGCACAGGAAGAACATGCAAACTTCATGCACACAGACCACGATGCGGGAATCAAACCCAGACTCTGGAGCTGAAAGACGACAGTGCTAACCACTAAGCCACCATGCCGCCGTTCTCCTCTTATGATATTGACGAATTAGGACCAATATATAGACTTAAAGTTAATTATCCATTTGAGAGTACCCCAATTGTGGGATCACCCATAAGTGAAACCTTAGTGAGTTAACTGTAATTTTAAGGTTTCTTTTTTCAATGTATTTATTTATTTATTGTTATCTCTGTGTGTTAATGAGTATTATGCATTTCTAGGCAATGGCAAACATACAGTCAATTGTTTATATGTGTTTATTTGTCCTATAGGTATGTTTTGTCCACCCCCACAGGAAGTCAATCACGGCCGCTTAGTGGCCGTACAAAAATCTGAATATAACTTGGGTGATGCCATCTATTACCTTTGCAAAAAGTCTTTCCTACTGGATGGGCCTAATGAAGTTACTTGTCAGTTAGATGGCACGTGGAGCACAGCACCTTCCTGCCGAGGTAAGGGAAGACCCATCACAAGTATAAAGTATCTTATATAACAGTTAGTTCTGAACAAGGATTTTAAACGGACCAAAGGCAATCAATGAGTGGTGTTATAGACCATAACAGCACTGGGACTTTTAACTATATGTTTTTTTTTCACTTTGCCTTCCTAGTAATTGCTTTTCCGTCATTCCAAATTGCCTCTAAACCATCTATGCTGTTTTGTTTATAGCTAATGTGAGCTACAAAGCTAACTAGAATTCAACATGAGTCTGAATCCAAAATCCCTCTCCAGCCCCTGTTCAAGGGTTTACTACTTGGTATGTGGAACAAGGGATTATACACCTTACATAGTGCACTAGCTTCCCATTTTACTCTATTTGGGATCTAACTCTGAAACCCGGAAATTAGCTTGTAGTTAACTAATACTATTGTATAAAGGTAATATCACACTCGAGGTCAAGCTGTTGTACTGAATATTAGCGCCCTCATGCCTATGACCACATCGCAGCCCTGTTGATATTCAGTCCAACACCACTCTTATGTGATATTGCTTAAATATAAAGTTTTAATCTATATGTGTGCGTGCAAATATAAGCATACATTTTATATTATACTATAAAAATTAAGGCCACACTCATGAATCTGAATGATCAGAACATGTTGATTTTTTATTTATCGATCTAACAACAGCTTTGACAACATGCTTGTTAAGATACGTTAGTTTCTACAGTAGCAAATCTTTCAATGGGACTTGATGTACATAATTGTATCACAAATGAATATAAAATGTAAGGAGATGTTTATTAATGTTTACAGAAAAGAGTCATGGTTAGTGCATTTGACCATGGAAAAGTCTTCAGACCACTGGTTCCTCTGTACCATCAATTATCATTTGGAAGAAAAATGTGAATGTGTTTCTAATAATTGAAATGTATAATGTGTCATTCATTAATAAATAGAAAACTTTATTTTAGGCAAATTGCTTTGGTATAAATGTAATAAAACTTTTAGGATACGCTGTTGTTAAAAACAAAACAAAACTATGTGGTATGACTTTCCACTCTGCATTGTGTTTTATACTTACTAAACTGTTATGTATTCGATGTGTGCCATTTTCTCTACCTGTCTCCTCTGCTATATAGCCCATTGTTCAGTCCCTGTACAGCGTAGCAGAGTGATAGTGGGCGGGGTTAAGAGCTGGCCCTATGAACTGACCGACAGGAAGGTAACCCACGGCGAGAATGTAACATTCTTTTGCAAGCATCCACAAAAGCATTGCAGTTTCACATCTACAGAGACCTGTTTTGATGGACTGCTCCCTGCACCACGCTGCTATGTTGGTTAGAAGAAACACACCAACACACATACATATAAATATAAATCTGAACATGCATTACATCTTTTCTTACTCTCGTCCATGTTTTATTCTCTCATTTTCTCCAGAACCCAGCTGGGTGCAGTATAATTTCTACACTCATCGAGTGGTATCAGAGATTAATCCATGTGATCCTGCTGACCTGAATACCATGTCTGAGTGAAGCTCTTTTTCTGCCCTCCATTTAAACTAGATGCCACTTTGCCACATAGGACTCAAGCTTCTTGTTATCTGTTTCACTGGTTCTAAGATCAAGATATTTTACACATTTTTTTATGCAGAGGAATTTAATTATCTGAGGCACTTTTGGCATACTGACCTTCATAGAGGTGCAAAGGCCAGGAAAGTAATCAGAATGCTGTTTGGGGTTCATTTAATACAGTTTATAGCAAATCCACAGGGAGATAACAGAACTTGTGGAACCATTCAGATCATTTAATAAATGTGGAATATTTTTAGCAGAAAGACAAAAGCAAAAAAAAAAAAAAAAAAGGCATACACTGGCAAAAAGTAGTCACGGTTTTATAAGGGGCTGCATCAAAAAAAGAAAATAACTAAGGAGATTGGTAAAAGTAATGGA
>JAOTRS010000044.1:25615842-25638118 GCA_028565755.1 Dinotopterus cunningtoni
TGCTTAATGTAGTGTGACTATTCACACTATTACACTCCATAGCAAAGGTTCAGTCTTTCTCCTGAAAGCCATATTTGGCCAGGGTGTTTCTGTTCCATTGCTCCTGATGTTGCTTTAAACTGCAATATCATTAACTAACCCAATGAAAACATTTTCAATGTTAATTTATCAATATATTTATTGAATAAATTATTTAATCTCACCTTGTCATGTTCAACTATTCAGCTGTGTTGTAACTGTTAAAGGCAAAAAAAAAATTAAAGTCTTAATTGATTTTCCCATCTGGTCTTATTTGTCTTCTGTATTTTGCTTAAATAGATTATACAATACGTCGCTAAAAACACTAATATTTTGTTTAAGTGCCTTCAGCACACAATGTGGTGGCCAGTTCACATGTGAAAATCATTTCTCATGCTCCTGAAAAACTTTGATGTGTTAACCTGGTCATTCAGGTCATCAGCTGACCTTATTTTATTGCCACATAACGTTTTTGAGTCTAGACCTGATAACCTGAGGCGACCCCAGATTTTGTCCAGTGGACCCTATGCATGATGGGTATGTGGCTCCATGTGCTCCCCTTCTTACCCAGATGCACCCTTCACTCTGGAATTGGGTCAACACATCAGACCACATGACCTTTTTCCATGGTCCAATCTTTAAGCGGAAGCTTTTTTCCCCCCATTATATTCACTAACCAGTGTTTTTTTTATGGCCACACAGCAGTTTAATCCCAATCATGTGAGTTATTATCACACTGTGTGTGAAAATTGACTTACTTTTACTATTAATCATAGCACTTATTTCTACGGTCATTTTTTTTTTTTTTTTTTTTACAATGAAACTTCACTAAAAATTCATAGTCCCTAATTATGATCACTTCTGATATTTTCGACCACTTTTCTTTCATAAAGTTGATGGTACAGCACTATCCTTCCAGGTTTTAACTGTCCTTAACTCAATTCCAGAAATTTCAGCAATCTCCTTAGTTGTTTTCTTTGTTGATGTTGGCCCTTCTGAAATTGCGACTTGGCCAGGCAAAGCGTTCTTTTAAAACGTAGACTCTTGCTTACTGGATGTATTTAAACCATCCAGATCCTAATTCTTCCATAGGGTTTTGTGAGGCTCTTAAGATTGCATATAGTGTGTTATGCATAGAGCTATGCTCAAAATCTAATCAGTTTGGCTGGTCTGAAATAAGCCAATGTAGTCATGACGTTCACTCGGCTTTCATCTTATATTCCTCCCCCTTAGGCTTTCAATAATAATTTCACAGTCCGTAATATTGCTCTAGAACTTTGGAGTGTCAGCAGCAGGATCTTTCCTTTTATTCACCATACTTCACATTCTATCAGTTTTACATCCTCTTTCAGTATGGATGAGGTTCTGCCGTCGGTTTGCCTCACGTCCGCAAAGTTTAATTACTTTGGCCAGACTATTTCCTGCATTCGCTTTATCTGAGCCGAACATTTCTTGTGGATGGTAAAATTTGCTGTAGTCAGCACTGAAAAGTACTTTATCATTCATGTGTCTGGATATCCAGTTATGATCATAAACTTATATTAAATGCAAATCAAACATTTAGATAAACAGCCATTTTATATCTATTCTAAACTCCGTTCTAATTTCACGCGTATACTGTACGTTCAAACGCGTATTCAGATTGTGGGCTTAAGTACTTGATAATACTAATTATCCACAGTTTAGCTATTCATACATTATTCATATCTGCCTCCATCATCTTGATAGAGAGGTTCCACCATCTGCATGGATTAATTAAGTTAAAATGTTAATTAGATCCCACTTAACTAAATATGACAAACAAAATCAATATTGTTGAAATTCATACACAAATCTTTCAGGTTATTAAAAACTCATATGGAATCGTAGCCTTAAATAAAAGTATGATGCTGATTCGGAATATCATGTTTATGGGTACTACACTGGAAAAGATACGGTATGTGGAGTACTGTGCAGTGCTAAGGCGACAGTGCTAACCACTACCCCAATAAGTATTAAATAATCAGATTTTAACTGTTGTGTGACATTTAATTAATGCATCATCTAATCATTAGTAACCGTTATAGTAAGTTAAGAACCACATTTGATATTTGATAATGTCTTGGAAAAAGTCTTAATATTTACATTTTGTTAGTTATAAAGGGTTAAAACTGCCCAATCTGAAATTCCCATTACAAATGCAAGGAAAACCCAGGCTGTCAAACATAAGCGAAGCAACATGAATAAAAGACACTAGGCTCTTTCGAGATTAAACACAGAGCTGACATACTCAATAGGGAATAGAAATGAAGCAAGGAAAAAAAAAGTAAAATAGTTTCTGAGTTTCTAAAGTGAAAAAAAAAAAGGAATCAAAATAAGTCAAGCATTCCTCCATCTCAGGGTAGCAGACCATGTGCTCTACAATCCAAATGTACTGAAAATGATGGCTTACAAGTTTCTGTGTAATGAAAAACTCTCCACATTCACTTTGCCACTTCATGGAAATGAATACCAAAAAGGCACATTTCATGTGTTAAGCAGAGAGGTGAGTGTGTGTGTGTGTGTGTGTGTGTGTGTGTGTGTGTCTGCCTTCAGGCATGTGTCCTTTCCCAGCCTCCCACTGCAGGGGATCTGCTGGGGAACGCACTTTCACTTTGATTGCTGGCAGAAGGTCAGCTTCGTTCGATTTTTACACCGCACATCATGTGCCTGCTGCTGCGCTCCAGCGTCAGGGGGTGGAAGGGGAAGGGGGCTGTGTGTTAATTGCTCGTGCATGATCAGAGGCTTAACCGAGCTGATCCTGTAAAAACGCGCACAGCAGGGTCATAATGTAGCTACTGTGTGTGAATGTTGGGCAAAGAAAAAGATGATCTTTGGTGAATCAGCTTTGACATCCCGAGAAAGACAAAAAGCTAAAGTTGGCAAAATCATGAGCAATTTCTTGCTGCTAACCTTCAATCATAACTATGTCTATTAACTGGATTGATGTTAATTTTTTTTACACAGGCCTAGGCATATTCACTTGATTAGGCACTAAAAGCAGACCACATATCAGCATTGTATTTGTGTTTCTCCACTGTCTCCTGCCCAGAATGACCATATAAATGCCATTTTTATCTGACCATGGAGCATTTAGAGGTTATGTTTAATTCCACCTGGACCCTGTAAAAGTGTCCCTTTTAAGAACTGCTGCTGTAATCAGAAAAACTGTCCAATATCAATACGCTCACACAGAAAAAAAAAACATGTACTGTACCATAGTACTGTTTGGCTTTATAGTATACAGTTAAACATTAATAACAGTACATGCAAAAAATCCAGACGTTACAGTGAAAGTTTAAATTAAAAGTATTAGAAATAAAGGACATAAATTATATTATATGCATTTGAATCATATCTTTGCAAATGATTTCATTTACTAATCTGCAAATAGCATCTGCAGTGGCTTCCTGCAAAACAGATAATGTGTGTACTGTATGCAGTGATAGTATTGATTTTAATGATTTCTGGGTTGATAGTTATGATTTTTTTTTTTTTTTGTCTCTTGGGTTTGTCCATTTTATCCTAGGGGTCGCCACATCAGATCTTTTGATCTGCAAGATCTTGCACAGGTTTTTACCAGGGATGCCTGTCCTCTCACAACCCATAGAGTTGCCAACCCAGGTCCTTGCCAAAGGGTCCAACAGACAGTGGCGACCCGACAGCAACCAAGAGTCTTAACTGCCTGATCCCCTGATAGTTAACCCACAAACTTGATCATTATTTATGTAATCAATGCATCAGTCTCTTTTTAAAAAGAAAATAAAGAGTGGTTTATATCCTTGAAAAATCAACCCCATGTGACTCAGAGTATGACGGATGAACAGTGGAGTGTAAATTTTAATTGGATAGCATTCACCATCTGTCAGATTTCCATCAATACAAACACTGCAAAATAGACTCCAGTCAGTATAATATCTACCAAGACCCAACTCACTGAAATAGCACAGATAGTTATAGTACATTTATACCACAGCGCTGATGAATGTTTTATTCTGATTGGTCAGAAGGTATTGATTAAATTTCTATAACAGCTGCGCTGAGTATAGTTTTGGCTGTAATTCAAATCACAGGTTTATATTAATGCACTTAGTCTATTAGGGTATAGTTTCTAGATTTAATAATAAATGGATAAAGGTTGTGTGGTTACTTGACAAATACAAAGATTTCCACAAGAAGACATTTATTCAAGATTTATTGAATAACTCTTGGGTGTCAGTGCTTTTTAAGTCAGAGGCATTTGTGCTTTCCAGTTTCTTGTTAATGCAACAAGATGTGTTTTTTTCCTTTTGAATTTTAAAAGAGAGAACAAAAGAAAAGCTGGTGTATGGATTGACTGCTTTTAGTTGCTGTGCTGTAAGTGATGGTGTCATGGTATAGTGCTAAAGACCCACTGCACCAGACCTGATCTCGTCACATGATTGTCTGCAGCTGAGTCATGTTGTCCTTTGATAAGCACTAGTACTGTTTAAATAGCACCTTTGGTATAGAGGTCTTGGTCAGGGTTTGTCTTCCAATGAGACTGTTACTTTTGATTTATTTTGTTTATCTTGCCTTGAGCTCATAGTTCAGGTTGTGATGTTCACAGTTAACATAGCCATTATTGCTCTCACTCACTCTTACTCATTGTCTATGCTGCTTTAACCTGTATACAGGGTCACAGGGCGCCTAAAGCCTATCCCAGGAGGCTTAGGGCACGGCAGGGTGCCAATCTATTGCAGGGTACACACACTTACTGTACACGCTCATTCACACTCTATGGGCAAATTGGGAACGCCAATTAGCATGATCTACATGTCTTTGGACTGTGGGAGGAAACCAGAGGACCCGGAGGAAACCCACCAAGCACAGGGAGAACATGAAAACTCCACCCTCGACCCTGGAGGTGCAAGGCGACAGTGCTAACCACTAAGCCACTGTGCTACCTCTTTATTGTTTGTGTTTCTTAAAATTAAGACTAACTTAGTAGCATAGTGGTTAGCATGATCGCCTCGCACCTCCTGGGTCAGGGGTTTAAGGCCCACCTTTCATCCCGCCGTCCAAAGACACGCAGACGAGGCTAATTCGTGTTTCCAATAGTGTGCGATTGAGAGTGTGCGTGTGTGTGTGTGTGAGTGCTTGTGCCGTGTGATGGATTGGTACCCCAACTAGTCTTCCGAGTCCCCTGGGATAGACTCCAGGCCTCTGGTGACCCTATACAGAATGAGCTGTATAGGGAATGAGTGAGTGAGAGAGTAAATTCAACCTACACTTGCATTCACCTTCGCCTCCAGGCTCTGACAGGAAACCGGACTGACACATTGATGCAGCAGCTTTTTTCTGTTGTCCATCCTGGAAAGAGACTGCCTGACATGGGGAGTGGACCAGTGCCATGCAGGAATGGTTTAACATCATGCCTCAACTCAGAAATTTGACCTAGAGAGAGATATCTGTCACCCTCTCAGCCCCACTGAATATGTCTTCCTATGCCTCTGCACCACAGAGGACACCACTACAGCTCACGGCCATGTCATTGGCATCACTCTGTCTCCCTGCTCCGTCATGGACGTTGTGACGCCATTCCACGCGGCTGGAGGAAGTTGCTCAGACTGCTTGGTCTGCTTTGGATGTGGCTCCGCCTCCTTGTTCCACCGAGGACATGCTCTGTTTCTATGCACTGCCTGGGAGCTTGTGTCACACCCTAGCAATCTGGAGGAAAGGAGAAGAGACTGGTCTAAATTTTTAATTAAAAATTGTAACTTTGGCCAGTGGCTGTTTTATAAAAGAAATAATGTGCATTTGCTGAAGTGTAATCAGTGATTTAATGGTAACAGTAACTCTCCTTTGTAGCTTCATCACACCATCCTGTTGTCAATTATTTTCCACTAATGATACGCCCCAGTTGTTTTATTGCCATAAATATGTAATGTACATCAATTTAACAGAACAGAATACAGCTGCACAAAATGATCTTTTTAATAGTTAAACATTGTTAGTTATTAAAGACAATTAAACATTTGTGGGACAATATGGCACAACTGTGAGCACCATGACATTCCCTTTCTCCCTCCCCTGCCTTTTCCTTGTTCCCATCCTCTGCCTTGCTGCCTTGTCCCTATGCATTTCCTCTTCTTTATGCAGAGCTTCATTAGCACAGAGGTCAAAGTGTGAAATCAAAATGCATGAATGCAGGCTTCGCACCGGAACATGAGTGTTAGCTGAGCAGAAGCACATTGTGCCGGATCTGTTGTCTCTGCTGGGTGCTTGTTTGTACAGGTGGAACCATGGGAGCCAAATGGACCCAGTGAAAATGATTACATAATGATCATTACTCTACATGTGTCAACAGCGGCAAACACCCAAGGTCATTACCACACTTCTGGTCTTATTCTGTTCCAGTTGTCTAGCTCAGTTCTTTCCTTTTTTGGCTGGCTTAATCCATTCCAGCTGATTCACTCTGACCAATCCCTTCCTCTTGAGTGGGCTTGAGTTTAATTTGCTGATGCCTCCTATGGCCTTAACTACTGTATTTTGATGGGCGCGACAAAGAGCACTGATATGTATTGAAGAGCAGAGAGGATCAGAGAGCGGGGGAATTTTAGGTTAGATTTAGAGAAGTCACTTGAGTTAATGATAATAAGCTCTTGCAGTATGTAGATAGCAATCTGAATGACATGGTGAGAGAGAGTAATTACAGCCTCAATTAAACAAGAGAATCTCAGATTCAGGTCAAAAGCTCTACAGAAGCGTATCTCTGACACTCTGTCACTTCATTACTCTCCCATTCTTTCTGTCTCTCCATTCCCTTCCTATTTGTTTTCCGTTAGTAGACTATCTTACACATCTCTTTCCTCTGTTCTCATCTCTATGTTCACATTCTATACTCCTTTCCATTACCTTCAATATCACTAGCATGCAGGATATGTGCTGCCCTCCTCAATGACCTCATTACCTTGTCCTGGTATGTGGTCATGTTAGGTTGATGGTAAAAGATCTTACAGGCTATGTTATCGAGATGAGCATCAGTATTTGGCCTGTAAAGATGCAGCCTGTTAATATTTATAAATGCATAGCTAAAGGATTCTTTTGAAGGTCAGCCTCTTTGGTCTACCCATAAGTGCTTCTGAGAAGCTGAACTTTTGATATGTACATGGGATCATCACAGAAATACGTTTGACTCTTAAATTTAAGGATGTTCCTAGACCATTTCTACAAACATGGCTAACTTAATTATAAACTTCATTAATACTGTATAACGGTGTGAGCAATTTTAGAACATGTACTTGTGTGTTTAAAATATTAATAGTAAGAAAGGTTAAGAGCAAAACTTACAAAAATCATTAACTATTTCATCTAATATAGAAATGGGCAGGACAAAATAAGAACAAGTTTTAAGAACGCACAATACAGTGACGCAGTAAGAAAATAGCGCATACAGTGATGTAAACGTATGTAATAGCACAGACAGTGATGCAATCGAAGAATAGTATACAGTAAAGGAACGGAACGTACAGAAATGCTAACAAGAACAAGTTTAAAGAACAGTGTGTACAGAACGTATGTACCTAGTTAGCCACAAACACAGACAAAAGTAAGGTTTAAGAATACTCAGTTTAATATAAGGATTAAAGGACTGTTGACACCCAACCTTCATGGCCCACAGAGGCTCGATCCTCGACATAATGATCGATATCACTGTCCATACTGTCTGAATCATCCAGAGGGATGCATGGTTTGATCTAGTCCAATTGGCTGCAAAAGAGTAAAATAAGACACATAAGCAGGACATAAACAAAAAAAAGACAATAACATTGAAAACAATACATAAAGGGATGCTTACCCATGGTCTGTCTCCTAAACTGTAAAGTTGACCCGGAAATACAGGAGTCAGATAATGGGGTGTATGACGTACTATAAGAACAACAAACGCTGTCTTATTAATTTTTTTTTTAGATCGAGCAAAAGAAGTTTAAAGGTAATGGAAAGGAATTTGGATGAATATAGAGTTATAATGGGATGAAATGTAGGAATCAGATGTCAAGATATATTACTTTACTTTTTTTTTTTTTATAAACCAAATAAAAGAGCTTTAAAGATAACGGGAAGTAAATTTTAAGAAAATATGGACTATAATGGGAGTCAAAGTATGACAAAATCTAAAGAAAATCAGATTATAATGGGAGTCAATGTTGTCAGGAAATAGAAAAAAAAACGTAGGAGGAGCAAGTGTGCCCCTCCTCATTTGTAAAACTGTATATAAGGAATGTGCATACGTATGTCAAGTCAGTCTGCTCTTGAAGTTGCTTGAGTTTGCCACTTAAGCATTTGAGCACGGCTCAGTTGGATTTTATTGCTGCAATAAATTCTGCTTACTTCATCCAGATCTACGAAGTTTTGGTTTGTTCTTTGATTCTATTATTTAGTATTTGTGATTTGCATTTGATACAAGCTAACATTCAGTATAGCTGCTCAACTGTGAGTGTTAAATTGCTTTTTTTACAGCAGAATTTAATATGAAATAAGTGACATTTTGGATTTACAGCATGGGCAGATTTTCTGTTCATTTTTGTTGCACTAGGTCGAATAGATCCTAAAGAAGTCACCCGCACTTTTTAGCACATCCCACATCTGGCTAGCTCACTCAAATTGATTTGTACATTCCTGTTAAAAGTGCAGTTAAAATTTGCTTCAAATGGTGTCCCTTCAACTTTTCCATTTTCATCTATCATGTTTCAAGCCAAAAGTTATATTCATGAAAAGTATTCCTGTCTGCTGATGTTACTGCTAACATTAATGTAGTAACTGTTTTGCTCGAGGAAGTGTAGATTACGGACTGTTGGGGTCTTAGGCAAAAAAAAAAAATTCAGGGCGGCTCTCCATTCAGCATTCATCAACATCTTATAAATGTTGCTGAATGCTGGAAGGAGACTCATGAGTAAAAGTAGTCCGGTATGGCCCAGTACTGCGTACCACTAAAAGATTGGGTGGTGGAAAGAGGAGAAAGCAGCTGCCTTCCAAAACCCACATTCAAGACCAGACACAGAAGCACTTTCAGCAAACACATCCCATAACATTATGTCATCTCAAACAACACTTTGTCTCCTTAGTAATTGCTTCTAAGTTGTTCCAAATTGCCTCTGAACTGACCGTATTGTGTTTCGATCTTTTATTACCGCTAGTTAACGTGAGCACGGGCTTCCACTAGCGGGCTGACAGGTTCATGACTCACCTCACCTCTTTGCTCACGGCTAAAGGCCAATTGATTCTTCTGCGTCAAGTCAACGCGGCGCCTGCGCCAAAGTCTACACAAATGGCCCAGGGCGTTGTAAGCGTTTATACTTTGGTATAAACGCTCACATTGTCAGTTGTGCAGCATTGGTGTGTTTGTGTCTGGCTACAATTACACCATCAAACTGCTAGTTGGCGGTGGGCTTTCTATGTCAATTTTCTATATTCTGTATGTTGTCTGTTCATCAGTCTGTGGTGATGAAATTTGGAAATGAAAACAAACTAAACTTGCCTAGGCTATATTCTCTCAAAAAAATCTGCAATAAACTTGTATTTATGTACTTTTTAATTTCTTCCTTTAATATTTGTAAAATGTGAATGTGAAGTGTTGTCAGTTTTTTTATGTGAATTTTATTTGACATACATATTTTTGAATATCCATTGAATAAAAAGCATCTCAAAGATAACACAAGGTTGTGTTTAACAGACTCAACCCAAAGTATATGCATATATCTTAGTCCAAGTTCAAAATAAACCTATTAAATTAAAGCGACTTGTGTGTGTGTGTGTGTGTGTGAGAGAGAGAGAGGGAGAGAGAGAGAAACTCCATTTAAATTACTAAGAATCAGTTAAGAGATCATACACTCAATTTAAATAACTATGCGCACAGTTTATTAAACCAAAGATGAAACCGGAAATGTGATGCTACCACATGGACCAACTACAGTTACTATGGTCTGCATTGTCGCAATATGTAGTTAAGCTTTTGGAGTGCTGCACGTCCGGCCACGCCGTAGGGTATGGCGTATGGTACAGGGCTACGCAAGACCTATGGCATAGACTTGACGCAAAAGCATAAATTGGCCTTTAAGAACTAGCTTCTTACACAAGGCTGAATCCCAAATCTCTCTCTAACCCTCTGAACAAGGGCACTACTTTATGTGAGGGACACTCTACATTGTGCACTAGATTTTCATTTTATACTATTTGGGATTTAACCCTGAAAAAAATTTATCTACATGAGGCTAATGTAAAATAGAATAAGTGGAAATATAAAGAGAACCTTAGGAGATTTACAAGACAGTCCACCACCTCCATGGTTTACTCTCCTTTTGGCAACATAGTACCAGCAAGAATTTAACCCCTTTTCCACTCCTGTGTATAATAACGAAGTTTGTCAGCCCTCAGGGGCCCGCAACTGACACATGGTCCTAAGCAGGTGCCTGCCACAGATATATGGAGTAATACACAACATGAAAAGTTCCAGTGTGGTTAGAGGAAATATAGGCACTTGAACACTTTGAACACCAAATTGGTTAACTCAGAACTAACCATTGTATAGTGAAAACATATTCTTGTCCTGCTGTTAGGGGTTGCCACAACTGATCATCTGATCCTATCCTTACTGGCACCTATTCCAGTCTTCCTAGGATGTCCTCTTTTTCATATTACATCACATTTCCCAGGAAACATGGCTGCCTGTTTTTATATGGCTGATTTTACATAAAACAGTATTTTATACACCTATATTGGAAAACTATTTCACAAGCAATCCATTGATTGTCATGAAAATAAACACAAGAAATGCACCAAAAATTATGTCTCCATGAGATGGTCAGTCTTGTTGTTTGTCAGTCAATTGATTGTATTGTTTTTGTTTTGTTTTTTTTACAAGTAAAAAGTGGCAACCCTCTGCATATTAGATCTGGCACAGGTTTTAGGTCCAATGCCCTTTCTAATGCAACTGTTACACATGAATACACAATCTTTTTATGATAACTTCTGTGCGGTTACTAAACGACCTATTAAGGTAATAATTTTGCTTAAAAAATAATAGCAGAGTTATAACTGCTATACATGAGTTTTGTCCTTACGCGGGAAAAGTGGAAGTGTGAGTGTATGTTCAGGGTTCAGGGTTTAGGGTCTGGAATAGCACAGTGGTTACGTTTTGGAAGGTCCCAGGTTCAAATCCCACGACTGCCAAGTTGTCCCTGTTGGGCCCTTGAGCAAGACCCTCTGCACTTTTCTCATGTATAATGAAATACAAATGTAAGTCGCTCTGGATAAGGACATCTGCCAAATGCCTAAATGTTTCTGGGATAGACTTTGGATCCACATGTCACTGACCAGTATAAAGAGTGCAATTTTCAATTTCGTATGATTTGCTTTCGTAGACTTACAGTAAAATCTCCGGTCGCAGCAGGGCATGAAACCTGAGGGGATCGTTACATTTTTTAAATAACAAAAAAAATAAAAATAAAAAAACCATGTTGATGTGCCTAAAAAGAATGACCTTCTTTGAATCAATGTGTAACAAATAAGGTTGTGGAAATGACTGTCAGACTGATTTGGGTCAGCTTGCTGCTTCACCTGTTTCTCTTTCTCTCAAATTTTAATCAACTCTGCTGTGGATCATACCACAAGGGCATTAATACAGAGTCAGAGGCTTGTTTACTCATGGTCATTCTGTGCCTCAATGCTGAGAGCAGGTCCACATTAATATGTATGACGTGGGAGTGCAACACAATGTGCATCTGTTAGTATGCAGGCATGTGCCACTTGCATAGGTTACTCATTTGGCTACTTTCCTGGAAGCGTAATTCATTCTAATAATAGCGCACGAGTTCAGGACTAGGTGCGGCCTGTGGCAGATTAGGAAACTGATCTTCATCTAGCGAAACCAATTTGCGGATTCATCTAAACCGAGGAAGATGTGACGAGAAAGGATGTGAAATGAAACCAGATCTGATGAAAAAGAATTCTTTCTGCACTTCAGAATGCAAACACTGGAGCTGGGAGGTGTGAATCTGAATGCAAGAGATAAGTGTAGGTGATGAAAGGAAAACTGTAAAGGAAATAAAATACAGGACAAAAAAGAAGTCAGAAAAAAATTCAGAGGCAGCTAGCTGATGTTGTAACAGAAGTGCTGGGGAAAAAGAGGGATGCATGATTGAGTCTTTACACACAGAACAGTGTGGCATGGGGAAGATTGCATGGGCCGGACGTTTCTTTTTTCTGGCACTCATTACTATTCCTCTCATGTGTAGGGAGGAGAGGCTTTTTGGCTGTTTGTCATAGGGTGAAGTCTCTGTAATGATGCATAATGACCGTCATGTGGGATGCTGTATGTGTGTCCGTGTGAGTGTTTTGTGGTGTGTTTCCGTAATCGTGTACAGCAGTATGTTTGTTGCTTCTCTCGATACGTGGCATGTCCATGACCCTACACAACTATGTAGAGGCGTTCAGGTTGTAATGTGAATCTTTGCAGCATTGTTGTCTAGCTAGTGGAGCCTGTAATTCCGGCTTTGTGGATCAATAAAATGTGTCCTATTAGGAAGCATTGGGATTCATTAGGGAGCATATGTTGCTCTGCAGTGCAGCACTAACTGTGGAATTAATGCCCTGGGTGGGCCAATTAAATTTGGATCCTTTATGGTTGCGCTGATTGCCATATTTGGGATCTGAATTTCAATGAATGCCTTCCAAACATCCTGTGTCTCAGAGGAGTGTGATAGCTAGTGTTGGTGTGTGTATGTGGGAAGGGGGCTTGCTTTGCTTACATGTAGAAATGTGTAAATATGTTTGTTTATGCATGATTGGAGAAAGAGTTCCTAATTGACTTCTGCGAATGAGCCCACCTGGACTTTTATAAAAACAACAACACGCATGAAAGACGTCTGTGGTGTCTGTTCATTGCGCATGCACTCTGCTGTCACTACTCGACTCAGCTTACTAAAACTAGTGCTGTCACTATTGATTGTCGTTGTTAGTGAGTAAATTATGGAATGCCAGTCAAAGGTTTTTAAGCTCCTAGAACCGGGCAATCTATTAACAGGTTGCTTACAGATCCCAGTGGGACTCCTAAAAGACGGGAAAAAACATTACTATAGAAAAAAAAGATTCATAGACTGTGCTTATACTGTAATAAATGTAATACATACATATGTGGTGTTTCCATGGTTACCTTGTTAGAGTGATAGAGGGATTTGCCTCTTTAGATTATTCAAAAAACCTTCAATTTAATAATATTCTTCAACAATACATACTGCTTGTTTAGAAGTTTTTATTTATTTATGTAAAGTTATTTTTTAAACCCACTTAAATGGAAAAAAAAAATTGACTGGCAGTGCATATCTCTGTCAGGCTATGTGATTGCTAGCAAGACCAGCAGAGAGGGTTATGTTAAGGTCTCATAAGACGCAACAAAAAAAGCGTTACCCTAATTGTTGGGAGTTTGGTAGTTCAAATCCTTCAATTCCTTCACAGTCATCTCCAGCCTCAATGTGACACTAGCCAATTTTGAGTAAGCGGCAGTTTAAAAGGTAAAAGTGGTTTGCTTTGAGGAAGTATGTGTTAGCTTAGCTTTCACTCTACCCAGTGGCTATGTGTTGTATAATAGAAGACAACTGGATGGTGGGTAGGAATTGAGAGATCACCAAAATTGGGAGAAAATGTAGAAAGAACATGTGTATGAAAAATTATCACATTATATGAATATTTAAAAATATATAAATTTTAATCCTTATGATAATTATATGATGTGGATTAACTAATGATTCCCAGTGGGCACAAATAAGACAGCAGGATGTTTTTAGGTATTCAGGTTGGTCCTATTGAGGACTTATCCATTGTCTTGAGGGAAAAAGAAAATGACCAAAGTCTTCACACTAAATATATCTTTAGGGTGGCTTCACAAAGTAATTAGTAATATTCTATTTTCTTGAAGATGATCTAGAGACCCCTTAAGAAGTCTTGAGTTTTAAAGTCATTCTATAGGTGACCTGAAGGCTAGTCTTCATTCCAACTGTGTTATTATGAAGTAACATACAGTAATATTGTATACTGTATGAAATAACTTTTGTACATTATTGCAACAGAAGTCGATAATGTAGCCTTATATAAAAAAAATTATTTAGCATGGCAGTTAAATTTTAGCATTTAGTATGCCAGTTAAATTGGATTTGTATCCTACTGTAACTCTAACACATACAACAACACATTAGACTACATTCAGTTGCTCATTTGAAGCATTTTGCTTCCTTGTAACATTTAAGCACATATAAATACAGTTTATATTTTAAGCCATACATTTAAAATTATCATTATTATAACATCCACCTAAACATTTTAGCTAAGCTAAAGCTTAGCTAGCTAGCTGGTGGTAACTGAGGTAAGTACAGTAGTTGTGTTGCAACCAACAGCCAGGCATTGTTTGCTCCGCCCACATGACCATTTATGAAAAAATGGGGTTTAAGCAAAGTCAGCTCCTGCTTCAAATGAAACAGCATGATAATACTATGCAAATTATGCAAGCCAAAATGGAAAAATTAAATCCACAGGTAAGCTGTTGGCTAGCTGCGTGTGACTAGCTAGATTAGCTAGTCTGATCATTTGCTGGTTTGCAATATAAAAATCCCCTATTACATTCAATTAACATGATGTTTGGTAGCCATTGCCGTTTGTGTTACATACAGTATATCGAAGTGCTACACCCTATAGGTTAAGCTAAGATAACATCTTTGCTCAACATATAATTCTTCAGCTAGATGTAAATGTCTTAACATGAGCTAGCTTTCTAACTAATAAATTTAGCAATCTCCTGAAACTTTGACTGCATTTAGTTATAGCTAGCTGAATTTACTTTATATATTGTTGACAATTAAGGTGATTTTTACCACGTAGAAAATATAAGGGAAAAATAGAAATTCTTTATGTATAATATACAATAGAATAAGCTTTCGGTTGGGCAGAAAAACAGAGCACAGTTATGAGACTAAAACTACTTTTATTTCTCTATATAATCCCCTGCTATAATGAGGCACTTATCAAGGTAGAAAGTTTTCTCAGTATGCCGGCGCAGTGATCGAACATCTGAAACCCTGACCTCCCAGAGGATGTGGATATGGCTTGGGGGGAGTTCAGGACTGTACGGGGGATGTGGCAATAACTCCCAGACGAATTCCTGTAACGTGAAAGTGGTGTTCGTAAATGATTCTGTGTACAGTTTCCACAGACAGATATGTTTCTTCCACAAGTTGCTGTCAAGTTATTCATTGATTTTCAAGAATCATGTGTTCATTCACAGAGGTACAGTAGGGCCTTTTTTTCAAAATCTTTGCACCTTTCAAATGTTTTACTGTGGCTAAGAGTCTCATCACCATACAGTGCTTAAAATCTTTAATAAATGTCAATCAGTTTTAGTTACGTGTGCGGTATGAAGAGCCGCACTACGAGATGTTTTAAATGATAAGAGCCCGACGCAGAGCTTTAGAGGGGGTCAACGAAACAGGAGTTTGTGAGAGTGCTTATTGTACGCACGGGAGACCTTCCCGTTTGGAGATGGCGTGGGATTATTAATTAGAAACTCAAAAGGAAATAAAAGAAAACTGAAAACACAAAATAAACAGACCTCCGCCGTCTACACGAGAACGGACGGCGCTCTGGAAACTGAAACAAAAACTATATCCTCTCGGGGCCTTTGCCCTTACCGAAGATTTATATAAGAGCGAGGGAGAGTTGGTGCTTTGCACTACTTAACTGAGCGCGCGGTCGCTCGCACGCACGCTTTCTCTCTCTCTCTCTCTCTCTCACGCCAACGTCTTAGACAGACAGAGGCTTTGCCTCTGTACAGCGCACTTTCTCTGTCTTGTCTTTTCTTTTCTCTGTCTCTTTTTTGGCCCTGATACCTTACCGGTGCTACCTAATGATCACACGAAGTGCTGTCGTATCAGGACCCTAACATAGACACACCTTTGCCTGTTCAGAACTCCGCGTGGTAGCAGCCTGCAGATTTGCCCGTTCTGAACAGGTTATGCGCGGCTCTGCCTCCTCGCGCCGTTACAGTTTTATGGTTTATTCGCAAGAAATTACATCACAAGAGGTGTTTTGACTTAAACTCCCCTTATAGAATATATTAATAAAAGTATTAAGCATCATTAGTTGTGACAATATAAAAAAGTAAGTTTTACCTAAATTCAAAGGACTGATTTCTACAGTTGGACTACATTTACTTCAGTCAGTATGTTTGGGTCTCTTTTAAACACTGATTTTATCTTAGCTAGCAACCCGAGCCATGTTGCAGTGTTACATAAATGCATAGAGTTACACCACATGCTTGTTAACAAACCTTATCCTTAAGATGCTGGTGATGCTGAACCTTTGAAGTAACAAATTACGCCATTTCATTCAGGAATAACATCAATTGAACTCATTAGTGTTGTTTGGTCATTTGGGGTTCTGGCAATATTGACTTAAGGGCATAGCAGTAGTACTTAATACCTTCCCAACAGCCTTTTTCACTTTAATTTAGTTGGCAGACAGGTGATCCAGCGATTGCTGTGAATGTCTGCTTGTAAGACTGCAAGTCAATGTGGCTGTGTTTATGCGAATCGTTTTAATTAATCTCATTTATAAACCTGCTGTGAAAGGCTTTTGCACTGGGGCATCCTTCCTTGGCGAAGGAAGGAAAATGAGGGAGAGAGAGAGAGAAAAGAGAAAAATTGCACAAACATGGTAATACATTTTTAAACATCAGACCACATGTTAAATGTTCCCTTCTAACCTACTAAATCAATTCAATTCAGTTTTATTTATATAGCACTTTTAACAGTGATAATTGTTGCTTAGCAGCTTTACAGAATTGAAAAATTATGGAAATGAGTGTAAAGACATATGTATAAATCATAACAATCAGAATGTATTTGCCTGATGAGCAAACCAAGGGTGACAAAGGGAGGGAAAAACTCCCTGAGATGGCAGTAGGAAGAAACCATGAGAGGAACCATCAACAGGGAACCCATCTTCATTTAAGTGATATAAGATAGCAGGGATTGATCTGCAGTCATACTGTGTGCTATGAAGCTGGAAGTTCAGTATAACAGGAAAGGTGTTTAAGTTAATATGAAGTCCACTTTCAATGTTGGGGGCTCAGGTACAAAAATGTTTGTGTGAATTTCAGTCCCGAACTATTGCGCGAAATCACACTTCATGTCTGTAAGATAATATTTTTAGGACGTACCAGGAATGATTCACATTTCCCAGCAAATTTGTCACATTCTATTATTTGTATTTGTTTTTATACAGTTTTATATATTTAAATCTATAATCTATAATTTTATAAAATTAGAGGTGGAATATACTTCAGTAATCATATTTCTTTTCTTTTTTTCTTTATAGATTCCAGGTACTGTCACTTCTTCTCTCATCTTGCCACTGATTGCATACTATATATCAGTTCAATGGGCTTCTGTGCATTTCATTTACAATTCAGTTTAAAGCATCCGATCAAGTTCATCAGGGTATAACGAAACTATTAACAATCTTGTCCATTTGTCATCTGTGGTAGCTTGCTCATGCTACACAATGTAGTTAGCGTTATAGCAATCTGTGTGTGTCTGAAGATGGATGAGCCACCACACTGCACTGCTGAACTTGAGGATGAGAGTTCCTACCTCAGTAAAATGTTTCAAGATACTGGAGTAAGGCAAGTAATTTATAAATTATGTCTTCTTTGCCTTCCTTGAAGCCATGAACACTATTTAATCTGAAAACACTATTAGAAAGCTATGTAGAGTTTGGCATGCATATTGAATTTAATTGTGATTTTAGGCAAAACAGTGTAATTTTCACATATATCAAACAATTTCAATCAATTTTCAAATTTCACATGTCGCTATGGATCTGAAGCCTATCCTGATAACCTTGGAATCAAGGTAAGCAAATTCACCATGGATAGGACAACTGTTCCTTGAAGTTTGGCGGGATCATTCCAGTTTTTATCTGAGTAAGATTTTGACATGTTGTTTTCACTTCTGATGATATTGATTTAGCAATACTTAGTTAGCAGAATGTTCCTGTACATGGACTAGAGAATGAGTGAGTGACAAAGTTTTCCGCTTTCCCCATTTTTTAAATTAACTTAAGATAAGATAATCAACCGTGCATGGTTGCTTAGTGGTTAGCACTGTTGCCTTGCACCCCCAGGGTCTGGCCAGGGTCCCGCCTTGAGTCTGTGTAAATGGCGTTTGCATGTTCTCCCCGTGCTTGGTGGGTTTCTTTTGGGTACTCGGGTTTCCTCCAACAATGCAAAGACATGCAGATTAGGCTAATTGGCATTCCCAAATTGCCCATATTGTGTGAGTGTGTATGTGTGTGACCTGTGATGGATTGGAACCCCATCCAGGGTGTACCCTTCCTTCTGCCCTAAGTTTCCTAGGATAGGCTCCAGGCCCCTCGTTACACTGTATACAGGATAAAGCTGTACTGTATAGAGTGAGTGTGTGAGTGAGAAAGCTATATAGAGTCTGTCATGCATATTGAATTGAATTATGATTTTAGGCAAATCAGTGTCATTTTCACACATATTAAAAATTTCAAATAATTTACACACAAAAATAGGATAAGCTCCAGGCCCCCTGCGACCCTGTATAGAATAAGTGGTACAGAGAATGAGTGAGTAAGTTTTCCACTTTCCACATTTAAAATAATCAACAACATAAATGAAATGAAATGAATTGAAACGAAATGAAAAGGACAAACACAAAAGTGTTATCCCAACAAATTATCATGTGAGTCATGGAAGCCTACTGTACCTTATCTACATATAGTAATTAAGTTCTTTCATATTTTTGAGGTAAAGTAATTCACTGATTAGCGCAATATTATAGTTAAAATCTAAACTAAATGCCCAGGACCAAAATCCAGGGTGCCAGACTGTAATTCAATCCAAGCATAAACACCTGGCCACTCTCGCTCACTTGCATACCATCACTAAAATATAAGCGCTCATACATATAAGAAAACTGGGGTGTATTTTTTATAAAATCCAACAAAGACCGGGCCTCAAACAATATATACAGTTATTATGTAATATGCTTACAAGGGGATGAAACAGATAGCACTTCATTCTGCAGAATGATTAATATGATTGTCACCTGTCTGATTGACAGATATATTGTGCATTCTTTACAAATTCAGGTATTGTAATAAATTTTCTCTTTCATGTAGAATATGTGCATTGTGCATTTGTACCACGGGGAGGTGTTATTAACAACTGAGCAATAGCAAGTATGGAGAAAATGTCTTGTACAGGTTAACTGATTTTGAAGCAGGAAGTCATCTTCAAGGAGATCTAAAGCAGATATTGCTGGTGTATCTGTGATGTCATAAGGGGGATTTGCTAGGGTTGCATGTGCATACTGTTTGACTTAAGCAGACCAGAAGGTGTGCAATACAAACTGTCAAGGTCAATGGAAAAGCATATGGGATTGTGTTAGGTTGTGTAAACAGGATAGAATACTAACAGGATTTATTGTATAGAGCAACTGCTCTGCAGGTGGGAAGAAGATTTTTTCACCCTTTTCCTCGGAACATGAATGGCATGGATTAAGAGTAGCTAAGGAAGCTAGGAAGAGTGGTCCTGGCACATTCTGGCATCTGTGTAGTTCCATGTAGCAGCAGTTTATACACATGTGGTTGCATCATGTGTCTTGGAGGAAGAGTTGTCATACAGTAGGAGAGAACTGGCTAGAAAGTGTGCATTAAAATAATAAAAAAAGAACCCTGTACTACTGCCCCCTCCCCACCAAAAAAAAAAAAAAAAAAAAAAAAAAAAATCTGTGCATAGCTTATGTGTCTGAAAGATACAGCTGATTATGGTTATCTTGATGGATTCTTCAACAGTGTTGAAAGGTAACAGTATTTGGCTGGTTGTTTCATTTCACATGTAGGATGTTAGTGTGATGATGAATTTAATCTCTTAGGCCCCCTGAATCCAGGGGAATGTGATGATGATGAAGAGTCTGTAATATCCACAGTGTTCACCCCCATCTTCATCAGTGACGCCGCATCCGTGACCGAGACAGAGCGGGATAAGGAGGGACGCTCAGGAGCGACTGAGCCTGCGAAAAAGGTGGAAGAGGGAGGAATGAGGGTGTGGAGGGGAAATTGACAAAAAGAGAGGCATTGTTATAGAGATACTCAAATGCGTGCTAATAAAAAAGAAAATAAAAACATGGCATATCATTCACCTCACCTGCTTGATAACATTCTGGTGCAATAATGAAAAAATGCATGTGCAATATGGGTGAATGTGGAGTGGAGAGGGTTTCTCAGTAAATTGCAATAGCACCACTTTGCCTAAAGGGGCAGTAGAGGTACATGCCTTATATGTGGCATGCTGTTGGATGAGAGCATGATGGTTTTTATCATGAGCTCAAAGTCAGAGGATATCACCCACTGGACTGTAATTACTGTCAGGATTATCATTAGCTGTTGCACGTTTGCCAACAGAAAGCGGTGGGAGGCTCTGAATGACCCTACACTCACTCTCTCTCTCTCTCTCACACACACACACACACACCTCACACAGACTCATGCATGCCAGTAGTGTCATTAGTGTAGTTTAGCATGGGAGGATGATTTATGTTGCTTGTACAAAGACAGGGTGAGCATGGCAGCATTAGACTCTGTAAGATCATCCCTACTACACATACCCTGCTCTGACATCACTTGCTCTCTGTCCTCCAGCATCCGCCCTTCCCTCCGTCTTACACACATTCCCCTCTCTCCTCCTGTTTTCTCCAAATCTTCCTCCTTATCCTCAGGCACTCTCCTCATTTCTCTATCACTGTCACTCTCGATCATTCCCCCTCCCCGAATCCTTTTTTTCTCATGCTTTCAGATGCTACCTGAGCCACTCATGTCGGTCTTCATCTTCTCGTTCGTCTCCTGCTGCAGCTGCTTCTCAAACTCCCTCACTTCCTCCAGGCTCAACCCTGCCACAACACAAAAGTGGAGCCATGTTAGCCAGGCACGCACCAATCCACACACCAGCGCTTGATATGCAGGCTACGCAGCATGCGTATAATGCCCGAATAAGCTGTACAGCAATGACTTGGAGCGCTTATATTAGAGAGGGCTCGTCAAGCAAAAGAGTTTAATGTAATGTAAGGTCAAAATGACCCTTTTGTACGAATTTCACTGCTTAAATTACAGTACTAAAAAGCATTTTTTTTTCCCAAACGAAAAACCAATTTTAAAAGATAATATTTATATGAACTAAGGTACAAGTATTTCTAAGGGTATTTTGACCTGAGGGTATTAAGGAGAAGTGAAAGCAGCGATATTAGGTAACACATTTCATAAATTGAAAAAGAAACAGGCTGTTTGAATAGGACAGGCTGAACATAAGAATTCATAAAAGAAAATATTATGAAGCTTTATACTTACCATGCCACTCATCTATCCATGCCACTGCCTGTCTGTGTCCTACCAACAGGATGTCACGGATATTCTACAAGGAACCAAGAATCATTGATATTAATGTACTAATGATTACTGAATGCAATGCCATATGGATAAATCCTGGGAAGGTTCCCACCCTGTGAATGAACTCTTCTGTCCGGCCCTGGAACCCGTAGACCTCGAAACTGCACTGCACTCGCTTGTAGGAGCACATGATGGGCTCTGTGTTATTTCTCCAGCCGTCCACCAGGGGGCCGCGCCCTGTCTTAGTTGACACCCAGTTGCTCAAGTCCTGAATGGGTTAATCAGTCACATATTACAGAGTACTGTACATGCTACACACACACATATGTGCATGCCTGAGTGAGAAAATGTTCTGTATTAATAATGCGTTTTTGGCCGATTCTGATAGAAAGACAGATTTCTTGTCTAATCTGAGGTGTTGTAATAAGTATGTATGCCCTGTGGCCTGATAGTAATTACACAAACCACCTAAGATGCGCTGCCTCTCTGTAATAATTAGAAGAATGGGATTGAGCACTCCTATATCAGGTTTTGTTGCAGTGTCCTAGCTAATCCCTAATTGACAAATGATTTTGTCTGTTAGCTTTTACAGTGGATAGGCGTAACAATAAAGAACGATTTACTGATTTACTACTACGGAAGAGAATTTTCCTTCAAATCTTGAAGCTGTCGTTTATGTGTTTAAGCATGTATCCCTCCCTTCATGGTGACCAAATATCCCTGTAATAAAAAAACTTTGGGTAGAAGTTCAACTGATCAACATGAA
>JAOTRS010000044.1:25643046-25653546 GCA_028565755.1 Dinotopterus cunningtoni
TCAGCATCACCAGTAACGTAATCTCTAGCCTCATCATTTGTCATCATCTGCACCTGTTTCTCACTGGTCCATGTGTTAGATGTTTTTTTATGCTTGAATGATATATAGACAGAGGCATGATGAAGTAGTGGTTAGCACTGTGGCCTCGCACCCCCAGGGTCAACGGTTTGAACCACACCTGTGTATATACACATTGCCCATAGTGTGTATGTGGGTGTGTGGGTGTGTGTCTGTTCTGTAATGGATTGGCACCCTGTCCAAGGTGTACCCCACCTCGTACCGTAAGTTTCCTGGGATAGGCTCCAGCGCAACTCAAACCAACCCCCCCACCCACCTGCGTCCCTGTATACAGGACAAGTGGTATAGAAGATGAATTAATTAATTATCCATCTAAAACTACTGTGAGGGTCAAAAACCTGCCAAAAATGAGAGCCAAAAACATCCTTTCACAATTTTTATTTATGAAAATACAAGAAAGTCTGACTCTTTGGAAGCAAAATATGAAGAAATAAAGTCGGCTCAAGACTTTTTGCACAGTACTGTATGTTTATCTGTGTAGGATTATTGTTACTAACCTGTGATAGTGTATGGGTAAAAGTTCCAGGCCTTTTCTGTGACATAAAAGATCATAGGGACAAACTTCTTCATCCAGGAGGGCAATTTACTGCAATATAGTGGTAAAAAAAAAAAGATAATAAAAAAAATGCATGTCATTATTATCAGACACTTTTATCAGTATTATCATGTTGCTCACGTTGGCATAGTTGTGCGAAGTAAAGTAAGTTAAAGCTGTTAACTGCTGACAGACCTCTGACACATAAAACTTTGTAGGCTATAAAATGAACCGTTCACAAAAATAGAAACCCACCAAGAGCGAGAGAGAGAGAGTGGGACAGAGAGCGTGAGAGAGAGAGACCTCTGTCCTCTAATAAATGACAGCAGTACAGAATTGTAACCGCAGGAACAGAGTGATATATGTAGGGACAGATGGGTTGGTGACACAAAGATGAGATATGATGAAAAAGTTATACATGTAGGCTGTCATGCCTAAAAGAAAGTCTTTGTCTCCCTTTATCTGTCTCTCTGATTCTTAAGGGACGCGTCACCGTGGCACTTTCTATCGCCTGAACCATTCCCATATCATAATGATTTCAGTATCAAAACTAAAATAAACATAAACTTATTTAGCCATTAAGAAGATCACGCTTCTGTCTTTCCTAACACCTGATGGTTTGAAAATAATCTGTTCTGCTTCTGCCTGTAAAGTCTTTTATGTTTTAAACTCTCAGTCCCGCAGGGCTGTGTGTATGCAGGTTATGTTTGTGTGTTTTGTTTGGTGTATGTGTGTGTGTACGGTCGACGTGCATCAGTAGTAAGTTACTCTCAGCGTAGTTACACCAGCAGTCCAGATAAGAGCAGAGTAGAAAAATTTTCGAACGATTCAAGCCAAGATACTTTGCTTCACAAGTATGTGGCTCTGCAATTATTCACTCATTCTTCACTTGCTCCTGATTCAGCATGCATAATCTAAATGCTAATGCCAGCGAGAATGCAACACTGATTCAATTAGATTTGAAGCCTGGGGAAAAAAAAATAAATAAAAAAATCATCATATGTACAACTTTAAGAACTGCCGGAACTGTGAGCGATGTTCATTACATGGAGCTGAAAACAGTTTACAGTTGTATTTAAAATGGAATTTCATTCAACTTGCATTCAAGCATCACTGATGAATGATATTTGGAAAAAGGGAGGGAAAAAAAAAGTACAAACACAACTGCTGCA
Organism: Dinotopterus cunningtoni; assembly: GCA_028565755.1. Lineage (NCBI taxonomy): Eukaryota > Metazoa > Chordata > Actinopteri > Siluriformes > Clariidae > Dinotopterus > Dinotopterus cunningtoni. Next base: position 25,644,832 of record JAOTRS010000044.1, read on the forward strand.
GCTTCCTGCGTCTTTAAGAGTGAGAGGAAATGAGAGTGTGAGCAAAGAGATCACATACCAATTAAAAGATTTAAAAGCTGAATAATTAGGGTTGTGAGAGAAAAGAAAAGATGCCATGTTAAGCCTTTATGCTACCTGACAAACCTGATTGAGGCCAGGAAGGGAGGTTATAGGAGAAGGGAATTCAGCCAGGAAATTTGCAATGCTGCTAGACCTACACCTTATGATCCAAAGCCTATTTGTCTTTCTACACATAGTGTAGCCGTTTTTTTTATCCTAAGGAAGCTTAAATGATCAGGCAAATGGAGATATAGGAATAGTGTGACTGAGCAGAGTGTGTCGTCTTACCTGTTGAGGTAAATACGCTTCTCAGTGACTTGACCAAGTCCATATTTAGGGTGTGTATCAGGCTCATTCCGGACGACCTCAACACCATCTCCTCCCTCGCTGTGCTCGTGGCTGTGCTTACTGATCATGTACAGCTGGCCAATTCTGTACTGAATCACATAGAGGGAAGATTTCTTTCTTTGTTCTTTTTTGACATTTAAATCTCTCCTTCTTTTTCTTATGTACTACAGTAGTTAACATGTGTACAAGGGCCGATCAAGTCAAACTGGGACTTGTGATGAAATCTCTTGTGAATGAATGTGTAAAACTGATTAACATTTACAGAAGCCCTCAAGGTTGATGAGACTGGGAGCGTCAGGAAAATATTTTGAATAATGTAAACGTTTTAAAAAGCAGGTCATACATCCGGAACTTGTGGAAGAGACACACCTGTCTGTGGGGACTGTAATTGCAATCATTCACAAATACCGCTTGCACATCACTAGGCTGAACTAGGCTGGGGGCTATTGACACATTCCCCATACAGTCCTGATCTCGCTCCAAGCCATTTCCACATCTTTGGATCTTGATGGAAATGGCTTGGAGCTGCGGCATACCGAGAAGTCTTTCTACCTTCGAGGTATCCAAGCGCGAGTGAAACACTGGGATAAGTGCATTAGTGAGGCAGGGGATTATATAGAAAAATCACAATCAAAAGTCCTGGTTTGACTTGAAAGCCCATCACATTTTCTTTCTTGCCCAATACTCACAAATTACGTAACACAAGCCTTTGCAATCCAAATGTGCTGTGATTTGTTAAGCTAATAATGCAACTCAAATGGTATTGAATTCACTTTAGAGACAGAGAAAAAGACTTAATACACGCCTTTGTTCTCAAAGAAATGATTTCACTGTTCGGTCATTTTATGCTGCCATTTTTTTTCTGCAGCCATTTTTGGAGTTATTTCTTCGAATAATTGCCCTCCTACTGTTCTATCATTAAAACCACCTGGCCTGGCATGGTGGCACTTTCTTTTCTCTCCTTCATTTGTGCATTTGTACACTTTCACTGCTTTATTAATAATCGAGGATTGACGTCAGCTTTTCATTTTCTGTATACAAAAAAAAAAAACAGGAGAGGCCCTCTGACTTCTCACTTGACTATTTCCTCCTGAAAGACGCTCATTCATCATCCCTCCTTCATTGGTCATCCTCAGCAGCGGCTTCAACGATGTGTCAATAAAGTGCGTTGTCTTAGCGGTTATCTGATTTAGTACGACCAAAAACAACCCAACTATATCTTGCGAGCTGCAGTGAATGCCACTGATGCGTTTGTGTGAGCGTGAAGCTGGCAGACTTGTCCATCCGGTGGATATTGCTATAAAATGCCTGATAGTATTTCATAGTCTTTTGTGTTTACTGAGATTCCTGCTTACAGCTTCTAGTGTTAAGATTTTAACCTGTCTAACTTGTTTAATGAAAAGCAAAACTGCCAACCAACCACACACACACACACACACACACACACACACACACAAACTGTGGCGGGTTCTTGTTCCACATCTAACTTTCCCGGTCTAAAGTTTGATATTATATGACATGGATATGGTTAAAGGCTAAACCTGATAACTCAGGTCAGGTTCGCAGTAAGTTCACCCTGACTTAGCAACAAGCACATAAACATCATCGTCACGTACATTTCTGTGAGTTTACCATGTAAACAAACATAGACTTTTTAATGCCGGCACCCGCTCTCACACGTATGTTTACAGACACGCTCAAAAGGCACACATGCACTTACCTCCTCCACAGTAAGAGGCATGCATATTCTGTACTCCTTCATCAACATGGTGGCGTTATGTCAGATTTTCCTGCTGTCTATCCCGGGCTTGTACTTTCTTGTGTCTCCGGAGTCTGTCCTACCTGCAAACTTTTGTTTGCAGTCTCATTTCAAACAACGTCACTGTGTACTACAGCCGCGTGTTTAACTCAGTTCTCTGTTTCACTTTGTCACTTGTTCCAGTTTCTCACATTAATCCTCCCACTCCGTCAGTCAAGTCAGCTCTGCACTTCCTTCTTCTGCGGTTCACACTGAGCAGACACTACTTTAACGTCACAAGACAGTAACTTAACCCCTTTCACCTTACCCTTATCTCGCCTGTTCTTGTTTTTCGCTTGCTCTCTTGTAGATTCTCTCTCCTGCCACATCTACCTGGAGGATCATGTTTTGATTTACAGCCTTCCTGTGTTCTGTGCTCCACCCGTTGACTCCACACTGCTTCCAGTGCCTTCTGGATTCCTTTCTTCTCTACTTATCCTTCCTCTGAGCCTCCCCTTCTTCCCCTTGTACTTCCCTCCCCCTTTCCTCGACCTCCTCTTTTACCTTACTCCCTCACCTGAGGCACAGCATTTTCATATTAACCCTCTGACTCGTTCTTATCTCTGACACACACACACACACACACACAACCATACACAACCACACACACGTTCCTCAGCTTCTCTCGGGTATTTAATCTCACTTTGTCAGCCTACTTTTCCATTTCTTTACTATTACTGAGATCATGGAAAAGAATTAGAAGATAGTAGGAATAAGTTCTGGTCTCAAAATCTAAATTTCTCTGCTGCACTTACTAAATGAATAATGCTAATTGAGGTCTACTCCTTACCAGCACTTGTGTGAATGGACTTACTCAGCACCAGCAGAATGTTGCTACAGTAGGTGCTAAAGTCCAGGGCACTAGGGAGATTATCGATTATGTCAGGGGCAAAAAGAGGACTGGATGGCCTAAATAATGCTGGACATCCTAAAAATCCACAGCAAGCTGGTGGCTCAAACGGGTAAATCCAGGTTAATGATCCAAAGGACAGCGGTTAAAGCCCCAGCACTCCCAAACTGCCACCGGGCCCTGGAGCAAGTCTTTACCCGTCTCTGTTCCAGGGGCGCTGTAGCATGATCTGTGCTCTCACCACAGCTTCCTAACAAACTGAGAATGGAAAGAAAAGAATTTTATTTTTTCTGTGAAGTATATGTGACGTCTTCTTTTTCTCAGGTTCTATGTGCACTGTCACTCAAATGGGGTTTAGGGCAATATTCAGCACCTCTGTTGATCCTAATAACCCTCAAATGAAAACCGCAACCATATGATGTGTCGTATGATATTTTTATTACAATTTAATTCCATCTATTTTTGAGACTTACACCAAGTTGCTGGGAACATTAAAAAAAAAAAGTCACATAGACAAATAACAGTTTGATGCAAAGTGCATACACACCTGCTGAGACGGTTATCGGTAATGTAGAGTGTTTATTGGTGCTGCGCTACAGTTTTAACCTTCAAAAAAGGCAAAGCAATCTATGGACTATTTTAACAGCAAGAGAAGAGAAATAAAATTACATGGCAACTGTAACCAGAAGAAAGCAACACATTCTGTGTAGTCTCCTTACAGTACATGGTTTACTTTAATGATAGTTTTAAGTATAATTACATAACAGTTCTTGTACTTTTATGTCAGTGAATCAGAGTGATAACAATCTGCAAATTATGCCAGCCAAAACCCGTGGAGATATTGACATGTCACAGGTCAACATCCAGCCAGTGGAAACATGCACATGTAAACCATTAGCTAGCTGAGTGAGTTAGACAAGCTTGTCAGTTCTTTTGATGTTTTACAGTCTGAAAACTCTCTATTAAACTTAAAATGTTCATTTGGTGTTTGGTAATTTTTATCTGTTGTGTTCAAAATATCTAAGTCCTTCTACAACCTTCATGATTTGCTCAGAGATCATTTAAACATTGGTATAGTTGCATCGTAAAAAAAAATTGAAAGTACAAATCACAGCTTTGTTTAATAGTGAAAGTAAAAGCATTTCCACAAAGGGATTAGGATTGAATAGCTGTTTGGCCATCAAAAAAAGACTTGTTAGTGACATTAATCTGTTAAAAGTAGGAGCATAAAAATTAGATTTTGGAGCAATGAAAAAAAAAAAAATTGTCCAGATTGACCCTGTTCAGGAACAATGTGTACGTCAGGGTAAGAAGGGAAGCACATGAAGCAATGCACCCATCATACATAGTACAAACTGTACAGGCCATAAATTGATTTTTTCCCCCCATCTCTAATAGCAGATGAATATTCCAAGACTCAAATTGTGAAACAGTGGGTCTGGGAACATGAGGAATAATTTTCACACATGAATTGGCACCACATTGTGCACCATAATCAAAGATAATGAAATTGAATGAAATATTAGAGAGTGCAATTTTCTTTTGGTCAGACAGTGTACAGAAGGTAGTATTCATTTTAGCATCGTTCATTTTGGCAATGTTCACGTTACCAGTCTGAAGTGACTCAATTCAGATTTTTTTACATTAATGTGACACAGATATGATTTTTTTTAATGTCTGTCTGAACCTGATGTTTTACAGATACTGTAGGAGGAACTTTCTTATTGTGATCCTGAAACTATTGTATTTACGATTAAGGCATTTGCCAGACACCCTTATCCAGAGCGACTTGCATTTATCTCATTACACATCTGAGCAGTTGAGGGTTAAGGGCCTTGCTCAAGGCAACTTGGGGGTGCTGGGGATTGAACCTTGGACCTTCTGTTTAGTAGTCCTATACCTAAGCTACCCCCACTCCATTGAATAAGAAGTTGTCTCTAAAACCTCTGACTGGTAATATGAACTCTTGACAATGCACACCTGTGAATTGAAAACCATTCCAGGTAACTACCTCGTGAATCTGATAAGAGAATGCCATGAGTGTGCCAAGCTGTCATCAATGCTACAGTAAATATAGCAACCTGACAATCTTCAAGACACGGTCATGTGACTTCAACGAGAATGGGCAGATCGGATTTCATGTGACTTCTTGCCTCTTTGCACATGTTGTCAGTTACCACCGGCAGGGCAGGGATTTCACAGCAGTGCTAAAGCAAGGCGCTAAAGCGGGGCATCTGGCTTTTTTCCTTCTTCTGGATCTCAACAAATACAGCTGACTAACTGCTTGTTGTTCTCCAGAGCAAAATCTCAAGCAGAATTTTGCTAAGATAGCTTCCACTGTTGGAATGAACGAGTGGTCAGACAAATATAATGTGTTTTTACCCAGATAACGTGAGTCAGGCGAGAGAGTCAGATAAAAGTCACTTTATAATTATGAATATAGAGCATCATAACATGCAAAGCATCATGATCTCATAAAAAATTGGAATTTAACAATGTGGCTTGTGTAGCCATAATGTGAATGTAGCCTTTGTTGCTACCGACAACTTAGTCTTTTTTGAGATGAACGATTACTATACTAGTCTTTTTACTCTAGCGAGTAACTCTAGCTTGTATGCACTCCGTCAATGACCACATTAAACATATTCAGGTTGAATAACTTTAAAACCACTACTGGGATTAATTAAATACCTACCATATTTACACTCAATGTTATACAATTATTAGGCAAAGTTTATATTAGTAGACAGGTTGCGCAACCTCAGTTTAATCACTGATGATATTTCTAAACTTGTTTCTAAACAACTGATTGTTAGCCCTGGAGCACATGAGGAATTTTTCCATTCCAGTTATACCTGATTTTTTTAATTTTATTTACAGTATGTGTCATAAAAACAATATCACTGTGCTACACTTGCCAGCTCCACTCCTTCTTCTTTCCTAATGTGCACTTGTTTTTATAGCGGTGCAGGAGAATCTTTCAAAGAATGGAAAATGAATAGTGACAAAGAGCGTCACATGGGACATTGCTTTGCCGTCAATATTAAACCTATTCTAAGAAACTACCTTCGGGTCTCAGCATGCTCTCCTCAAGGGTTGCAGTTTAGGGAGCCAAATTACAGCACACACACATGCACGCATGGATGCACACACTCCGTGTTGTCGCAATGCAGACGAAAAAAAATAGCATAAGCCACCGAGGGAAACTGATTTGAACAATGTTTGATTTCATTGGAAATCTTGTCTCTAATATTCACACTCCTCTACAGTCCATACTTCTACTTTATTTCAACCTGTTCAAAGCTGTAGCTCTTAACTGAGAGACAGCCGGAAGAGATAAGTCTTCAACTGGGCCACTCTGTCGTGATTAACCGCTTCTTTAAACAACTAGTGAAATAGAAAAAGAAATGCAGTTGCATATTAACCTGCAGCAAGTTTCTAAAACAATTATGGTTCTTGTAAAATATTAATCTCTTAGTACAATCCAAGGCATGGTTTGATGAATAGTTTATTCTTTACTGGAAACGCATTTATAGCATTTGGCAGATGGCCTCATTCAGAGAAGCTTACATAAGTAAGGCTTAATGGTTTTTATAGTATGCTTTTTTGCATTTTTTGCAATTTGCTTTGTTTCATTTGGGTGTAAAAACAATGAGAGTCATGAGTTTTGAAAACTGGACATGTTCTTGTTTAGAATTACATTCAAATGCTTATGCAAATGGTAAGCATATAAATGGGTCACAGTGGTATTTGGTTGCTACACCTGTGCCGGAAGTCCACTGAGGTAAAATTGGCGGTACTATAGTATTAAAAACAGCTTGTTGTCAATGCTTTTTTTACATGACTAACTACAAAAAGTGTTAACCCGCATTGAAATTTCTCATAGATGAAGTTATAAAACCGATTGAGATTTACAGAAGACCTCAAACACAGTAGTAAAACATTTAAATGGTGCAAACTTCCAAATGATTTGCATATGTTTGAGCCATTAAAGAAGTTCCTGGGAGGCCAGTGTTTCGCACACGAAGCAGGCAGTCCAATCATATCTCTGACATACTGAGAAAACTTTCCAAGCACTAGTAAAACACTGAGACACTCTCAGTTTTAACTCTCATAACTGTGTTATTTTATTCTGCAGAAAGAAATTTTGGTTTGACTCCTCACACAGAGTAAAAGAGAAAGCAGTTTGTTCCTATAGGTCTTGTAAAGGTCATATAGAAATGCCTGCTGTGATCTGCCTGTGATTTTTATCTTTCTTGGAAAGCATACCACACTGAAGTGTAGTTCTACTAATTTAACCTTAAAACAAGATGATTTGACCTCACAAGTACTGTACGTCGAAAATGTAGCCAAACTCACTTAATCTAAATTGATGTGTGCTCAGTGTAAATTGATGTGTCCTCTAGTGGTAAGGTGCCATTAGCGATGGTAATTTTACACTAATGAGTTTCCTGTGTATTTGATCATTAGCTGTCATCAAGAAGAATCAGCAATCAAGGTGCAATAGCTGAACAGAGCGAAGACTTGCAAATTTTGGAGGGCATGACTCTACTGTGTCCACTGGACTTGAGCAATGTCGTCTTCTTTGGCAAAAGAGTAATACCCAACAAATCTCATATCAGGATCTAACAAGGATACACACAATGTTATTGGGAGAAAATATGATGTTGTTATACGGTATGAGGAGAGTGGGGTCTCCTGAGGGTATTGTTCATTGACAAATCCCTGAAAAACCTACCACGTACAGATGAAAGAAGATGGAAGTGTTTCCAAGATGCATAACAATATTCATAAATTCGAACTGTTTCATTCCATTTGCACAACACAGTCAGTTCCCATGATGATAAAAGCTTGCTGTTTCGATTGAGCATATTTCACACTGATCAAATCAATCCTGTTATCATTTTAAAAACGGTTACATTATTGACATAACAAGGCTTCAGCAAGCATTTATTGTATGTTCCAAAGTTTAACACAGTTGAACAACCTTTAATGTAATTGTTAAAGTGCCAGCCTCAGGCAATGCTGCTGTATGTGGAATGTAATTTTGTGGCACCTCACAGCTGATCTGATTATGCCGTGTAATTTATCTCTCTGCAGTGCTCCATCCTCCCCTTGTCCCATTCTTGATTAAGGGCTACTTCTAGTATCCATTTTTCCAATACAAGCCCTACTACATCAGGCCGAAGAATGAGGCACATTTCTCCTGTGACTGATATACAGTATCTCTGACAGAGAGATGGGAGAGAGAGAGAAGGGAATGTTCTTTGCAGCTAAATATTCTGTAAGTTACAGCCACTTAATGAAGTTTCTATGAGCTACAGTATCTGACTTTTAGTACATGACAACCGCAGAGAGATTAATTAGTCGTTCCCTCACATTAGCCATTGACCAAGATTTGACTCCTAGGATAGCTAATTTAACTTTACAAGTGCCAGATGGAAATATTTTACATAATCCACACAATGTGTTTAAACTTTAAAAAGCTGATCAAGTCAAACATGTGCCGTTAACAGCTCACAGTCAGCCAGATGGCATTCAATTTTGTCGAATCCAGGACTGAATGCATTACTAAGCCTCTAAAATAAAATATAGTATAGTATAGTATAGTATACTATACTATACTATACTACAGAATAAATAGTAGTATACACAGTAG
>JAOTRS010000044.1:25653646-25666342 GCA_028565755.1 Dinotopterus cunningtoni
GCACACTTGTATACTATATAATGTAACTAGCATATACTTTAGAATTCATGTAGTTTTTTTTAAGCAATATATATAATGTGGAAGTATAAAATAAACCATGACAAAACAAACCTATAGATGGAAACAATAAATTGTTGAATTGTTCGTATTGACAAATTGCTGTGGTATAAAAGAAATGAAATGAAATTATTAAATTATTGAATTATTTGTGGCTTATCATGTACACAAAACTGATTCATTTGCATGAATGGAAAGTTAGCAGCATAATTCATGGTATGGCACCACCAATTCCTACACGCTACAGCTTTAAAACTGTCCCTTTTGTGAGTTATTAGGATATATTGGTTAAGTGTGTTTTAGTAAAAAGTCCACAATTACGGTGTAGTGTCAAATACTGGCAAAGATAACAAAGACAAAGTAAAATTAATAGCAAACTTTTACCTTATTACATGTGGAGTGGCAAGTCTTTGCAATGTTAACTCATTCTCAGCAGCTGGGCCAATTGCTTAGTAGAGCTGCTGGCATAGAGGCTTAACTTTAAAACCCACTTAAGATCTTCGTGTAATAGCATTGGTAATAGCCCCGTCAGTCCTCATGGTTGTAATTGCTTCTGACTCCATTGGATATAGTTTCAGATAGTCTTCCAATCCTCTTCAGACCATGCCTGGCAAATGTTGGTTCAGACCTGTCTTTTGGGTTTCTTTACTTTCTAGTGTTACTTTCTAGTGTAGCCTGTCGATCTCAGGCTACACACTATACTGTGGACCCTTGTTGATGATGCTCTAATTCCGGTCACTTGGGTATGTACGTCTTGTTTAGACTGCAGGCAAATTCAACTTGTTTCACAAATCTGATCTTTAGAACTGACTGTGTACATTGTTATTTGTAAGTGATCAGATCAGATTTGACTCTGTCCAGACTGGCAGCCCAAATGTTCATTGGTTACTGGGGTAACAATGCTGTAATCACTTACATGCAGCACAATAGTTCCTCATATGTTGGCACGTTTCTATACATTCTATACATTCAGTTCCATTTTCATACTGCAGCTAAGTCAGCTGTGATTAATGAAAGCACAGTTAATCTAGCTGCATGGAAATTGCAAAGATGCAGCTTTTGCATACTTAGTGGTAATGGTGTCAAAAGCACCTCCGCTACCTCCTAAAGCATAGCAAATTTATATAAATTATATATTTCTATATCTCTATTTCTTCTATCCTCTTCCTGTTCCTTTTCAACCATGGATTAATTTACCATACCATGTGATTGTGTAGACTTGAACTTGAACCACGTCAGGTTGCAAGTGACATAATAGAATGTTTGAAATTCGATTTGAAAGAGTACAGCTTCCAGACTGAGACACGTCTTTGGTGGTTTGAATCTAAATTTCAAACTCCCTCTTATTGTGGGTCAGATTGAAGTGCAAATAACATTAAAGCAGTCAGATTCCAAACTGTTTCAAATCTGCAACTGTGCGAAATATTTTGGTTTGGGCTGGCAGTCTGAACAAGGCCTTGTCATGTCTATGATGGAATTGGCAACAATCCTAGAGTTTGCAGAGTTTGTTCAAAAACTTCACCGCCATGGACTACAACTTACAGCCATTTATTTTTATTTCACCCAGTTATTAATCACAAGCACCTGGAATCAATCACATAGCCATTTAAGGACTTATGAGGTGCACACAAATTGTTAAATGCACTGCCCAGCCAAAAAAAGGTCATCTGGATTAATCAAATTAAATAGGTAAGAGCCTAAATTGGATAATTACTGCAGTAATTAATATGTTTTAGCTGGCAAGTTATTTAACTCTAAATAATGCAATGCATATTCCAAGATGGCAATGCGTGAATTCATAGGGCTCAAACTGTGAAGTCATATGGACTGGCCACCACAGTCTAGACCTTAATCCCATTAAGAATCTTTAGGATGTGCTGGAAATTTTACGCAGCAGTCCGAACATACCAGCATCAACGCAAAATCTTGGAAAAAAATTAATGAGACACTGGACAAAAGTTAAATTTGTGCCCCTTGCATGCGCTTATTGGTTTTATTGATTTGCCTGCACCCATACTGCACCTTCGTGTGTATGTCTTGATTTGCTATGTTTAATAAAATCCTTCATACCAGCAATGGTGTTCATACCTGTCTTTCTGACATTTAACATTTCATCTGTGGCTCTTGCTGAACCTGTCCCAAGTGTAACGGTCACAAAAAAGGTGAGAGAATCACCACTGTTCTTGGGAAAAAGCTACAGACTCTCATGTTTATGGTCAGATATTGCTTTTGAGTGTTTATCCCACCTACTGCAACATGACAATTTAAGGAGTATTGTTTTTGGCCTCAACACCTCATCTCCATCTACAATGGACAAAAGGGACAAAAGTGACAGGTTCTTCAGCCCTTCTACTGCATTTAATATTTTCTCCTATTTTCTCCTAATTATGTACATACAAGTGTATACAAGCATCTACAGGTGTATTGAAATAGTAGCGGCTTGTCTTTATATTTGTTAAGGGTTCTATTCAGTTTTGCGCCTACTGTTTTGTTGTTGTTGCCGTAGGGTTACAATTTCAGTGTTTAATATTTAATATTCTGCTACAAGTATCAACAATTCTCTCTGCATAAGCCCCAGGATTACCCTACAATTATTCAACATGAGGTCTATTAAGACATAGTGAACTGGAACAGTGACTGACTCCAGGAATTCTCACCTGACATCAGTGTCTGACCTATCTAATGCTGTTGTGGCTGATTGAGCACAAACCCCATCAGGAATGTATTCCAAAATCTAGTGGAATGCTTTCTCAGAACAGCATTGGTTTCTGTAACAGCAAAGAAGGAATAAAGATGAAATAGGATGTTCAAAAAGCACATATGGGTATATGGTCATGTGTTCCTGCTCCTGGAACACATGATCATTGCGAATGGAGTTATTGTAAAACCCCCAACCCCCCCCACCACACCCCGTGCGCACACGCGCAAGAATTTCTTGTAAACTTAGTTTGATCTTTCATTCAAGTTCTGTATTTACTTTATTGTGGTCTGTGTTGGACTCGGTACGATGTACAACCTATAATTGTAAAAAAAACCTTATTTGGAGTTTAGCTGTGTGGGTCTAATTTTTTATAATTTTTTATATATACTGGATGGGACACCTCTTCATCACATTCACAGAGAACAGACACAAGATCTGTAGTAAACAAGCCAAACCAACTCTCTACTGACATCTCGTGAGTCAGCTGCTGTCCCCTCCTAGCTAGCTAATGGTGTACCTAAGTATGTATAATAATCAATGCGCAAAAACAATAATTTCAATAGTTGGAGTCCATTGTAGTTTATTTGATGGACATAGTTATAACTGGATGGGACACCTGTTCAATGCAGAGCACCATGCACACTCACATTCACACTGAGTTTCAGGTGACAGTAGATAATTCAACTAGCAGCATGTTTTTGAGAGGTAAATGGAAACCAGAGGCAATATGGACAAAGGGAAAACATGCAAAACACAGACAGTAAACTGAGTTTAGGATCAAACTAGAACCTGTGAGGTGGCAATGAGTCGTGCTCGCCTTAGGTGATCCTATTCATCACAATACAATCAAGTATAGCATATAAATTGATATCCTCATCTTTTTTACCTGAGGAGTGCTGACACATTTTTGTGCATATGCCAGATTCATGCTGACAGTGTGTTACTGTTGCTGAGAAATGACAGCATAAAAATAGCAGTTATGTTTGCTTTTCAAGATACCTACCAAAATAATATAAGACTTTTAATGGAGTTTACTGAATGCAGTAATTCTGGTCTAATGTATATTCAGGCCATGTCAACAACAACAACAAAAAAATTACTTATAATATGCAACTCCAGGCAAATGTATCTATTATTCTTATTAATATTATGCTGTATACTCCAACAAATCCAAATATTTTTTTTTTATAAATCTTATTATTCATTATTACTTTATTTTAATTCACAATATGAGTAAATTAAATGAAATTTAATGTCCAATATTTTTGCTCCCTAGAACAGAGTGCTCCCTAATTAGTCTCACTAACAAGTGTTTTTCCTATGGCCACACAGCTGTTTAGTTCCAATCCTGTCAGTTCTCATCATATTGCACAGTTCAGCACTATCCTTTCAGGTTTTAATAAAGTCTCTGACAGTTCTTCACTTAATTTCAGTAATTTCAATGTTTTCTTCACTTCGTGCGAGCCAATAATTTGATCCTTGTGAAACACAGTAACATCTTTTTCAATGACAGGGGATACATGGTTGTTTAAAAAATTAGAAGTGACTCGCTACATCAGTTATTGTTGCAGCTGAAACAAATTAATGATTGCAGTAATTAACTAAACCTTTGTCGCCAAACAAGTGTTTGATATTTGAAATTCAAATGGTGACTTTTTGGGGGGCTAGACAGTGTACATACAGTATATGTATATTCAGTACATTTTGAAAATTTAGATGATTACACATGATAAAACATGATTACAACTGTATGTGAAAATAATGTATGGAATAAACAAATATTTTTAATAAACCTAAATTAATAAAAAAATATAGGGTTATTTACTTTAGGCAACTCAGATGTATCATAGTGTAAATACTATAGTCTGTGCCCATAGAAAACAATCATTCAACAATCAAAGAACTCTTAAAAAGTTCTTTAATTATCGATCAGGGCTAAACTGGGACAAAAATTTGTCCTGCCATTTCTGGTCCAAATGGAAAACTATAATCAGTCAGACACCACCAACCAATACATCATACTTTTATACAGGTGTACCTACCATTCAATGCCACCAAACCACTACAAATCTGTACTAAATATGTGTACCAGTGACTGCTTGGTAATCGGAGATGTCTGATGTGGAAACAATCTCTATACTTAAATAGAAGTGCAAATAATTGTTGAAAAAAGCTTTGTTAAAGGACAAAGCATCATTTCAAACTATTCATGACATTTTAAGTGTAGGTGGCAATGTGGTGTAATGGTCAGCACTGTGACCACACAACCCCACAGTTAAGGAGTGTGTATGTTCAGGTTGTACTTCACCTGACACCTCGTGCCTCTAATTCCCTGGTATAGGCTCCAAGCTTCCCAGGACCTTGTACAGGATAAGCAGTATTAAGAATGAATGTGTGTATGTCAGTTTACGTATACAAGAAGTTAAATGAGGTCAGAGCTAAAAGACTTTAAGATGTAAAAAAAAAGGGCCATGAAGAAATTTAGTTTATTTTTACCGCGATCATACTTTCAGGTTCTGAATTGTTAGAATTCCTTAACAAATGTGTGTGAAAAAACAGTTGCACAATTTAAACAATGCCATATGGGTAATGAGCAAACTGTTGTTCAAATAATGCATGGAGCTGTTGTGTTTTATTTAATTTGATATAAACTATTTAGTTCATACGGAGTTCAAGTATGCAATTATTGAGGATGAATATGGCTTTTTGGTTTGTTTTATTAAGGTTCAGAGAGGAGTAAGAGTTAGAACCTAGTCATTTCAGTAATATTATGATGATCCACTACCTGACCAAAGAAAAAAAACAAAACAAAACATTGTTTGGATTTAATTAAACAAATACTTAAGAGCTTTTAATGGGACAATTACTGCAGTGATTAATATGTTTTTAATTAATATGTAAATTATTTTCACTCACACATATTTAACTGATGCAAAGAGAAGCTTCTCATTTACCTAAACAACCATGATGGAAGATTTATCTTGTGGTTATAGAAGAAGAAGAATCAAATTGTTGGCCTGCATCAAGCAATGAAAAGAACTAAGAAAATTCCTGAAATTTTTGAAATTGTATATTTTTGAAATACATACAGAAGGGTAGTGTTGAACTGAAACAAATCATGAATGAACATGATTAATTATCACATGGTGAAGGTTCATAAAAAAAATGGCAAAAGAGATCACATTTATGTTTAATAGTGGAAGTGAGAACATTTCCACACACACAATATGATGAGAAATCACAAGAAAACTAATAGGGAAAAGGGCGGCACAGCAGTTTAGTGATTAGCAGTGTCGCCTTGCACCTCCAGGTTCCGGGTTTGATTCCCTACTTGGGTCTGTGTGCATGGGGTTTGCATGTTCTCCCCGTGCTTTGTGGATTTCCTCCTGGTATTCTGGTTTCCTCCCACAGTCCAAAGACATGCAGATTAGGTGTTCCCAAATTGCCCTTAGTGTGTGAATGAGCATGCTTGTGTGTGCCCTGTGATGGATTGGCACCCCATCTAGGGTGTACCCTAACTTGTGCCCTATTGGATAAGCTCCAGGCAATCCATGACCCCGTATACAGGATAAAGCGGTATAGTCGAGGAGTAAGTGTCTAATGGAAAAAAGGGTTCAGTTTACTAGAAGGCCAAAGATTGGACTTCATGTGATCTGGTGAGTCTGGATTGACCCTATTTCAGTGTTATGATCTGAGGTTGCTTCATTTAGTCAGGTCTAGGCTCAGCAACAGTATAAGCCAATAAATTAAGTCAGCTGACTACCTAAATGTACCTAATGCTCATGTTATCCCATCAATACATTTTATCTTTCTTGATGGCACGAGCATGTTCCAGGATGACAACGCCAAGATTCATCTGGCTGAAACAGTTTAAAAATAGCACCGTAATCAAAGCTAAATGCGGTCCAATAAAATAAAAAAAGGGGTTGTATTTCTTGGGTCACACACAGTAACATGGGCTTAGCCAACGCAATGCTGACAAAATAGGTTAGAATAATCACCTGAAGATAGTGCTACATTGGGGAACTATGCTATGTATGAAAACAATCCCAAACAGCTGAAGCTGCACTATTTGACACTGACTGAGTGACCACCAGCAGTAGGTGATGATCTCACTTTATGATAGCATTACGATAATGTTATCTTATTATCACTGATTATTTGAATTAATCATCATCATCTTTATCATTATCTTCATCATCACTGGCATGGCACATACAGCATTCTGCTCCCTCCCTGGGAGTCCTAGTTAATCATTCAAGTAACTCCATCCTTAGTGCTTCAGCTCCTCCTGTTCATGCTCAGTCTGGCTGCTGTCCCTGTTTCATGGGGTAGTCGTTAGACAAAAAAAAAGGATTTTCTTTTAAATAAAAAAATTAAAGCTCTAAAATAAATTATATCAGCCACAAGGTGTATTGGCCTACCAGGAAATGTGCTGTAAGCCAGACTACCACTCCACCTCCTCTTTCGGTATGGTATTGCCTTCCCAAAAAGTTTGTCAAGTTTCTCCCTTTTCTGCCTTTGCCATACATCACCTTGACTATTCTCCCACAGAACAGAACAACATATTTCTCCAGTGCATTATGTGTAAAAATAATCTGGTTTCAGCTGGACTTCTTGCTATCATGTTGCAAACTGCCTGTGGAAGCAATGTTAGCACAAGAATTTCATGGGTTTTCCATAAGCCACTGAATTGTGTCTCCATCTATAATGCAAACCAAATCTATCTTACAGGATAGATTAATGTAAACCTCACCTTCACTAGACTCTAAACCATTTTGGTGGATGCCTGGAGAATGTTTGTTCTGTAGTGGTGTGATATAAAACTAAAAAGATAAGATAAGGGATAATTTATTGTATCAATGCAGATTGCATCACATTCTGGAGAATTCAGTTTTTCTATTTCGTGGCAACTTTGGGAAAGTCAATTGCCTTAGTGTTGCCACAGTAGAAGATGTGTTTCGTTTTGAGTCTGGTTCCTCTCAAGGTTTCCTCCTTCTGCTTTTTTTTTTGCCACTATTGCTTCTGACTTGCTCAATAGGGAATGGCTCAATCTAGATGTAGGATTGCTGGTAATTTTATTTTATTTGTTAAATTTATTTTAATTCATTTTACTGAATTAAAGTGGATTTTAATTGAATGGATCTTGTTTGTTTGTCTGCAACTGAATAAATGCATGGCTGAAGGAATGACTGTCAGGAAGGCCAGTATGGATGCAAGTGCGGGTATATGGCGTTTTATTAAGCATTGCTAACAAGACAAATTTGTGAATCAGGATTAAGGTCAAGGTGGAGGCAATGGGCCAGGCACTCGCCAAACAATGTGAACTAGGGCAAGCGGATGCGTTGAGAAAACAAGCAAAAGGATTCAAAAAACAGACATAGAATCAATATACAATAGGCTTGTTAGTGACTAATATGAACACCACAAATATAGTATACTGTACAATTGCAATGGGTGAGTTTACAGAGAGTCCTTAAATACAGTGACTGTGAGTCCAAGTGCTTGTAATTACTATTTGATTAAACCTAGACCTGTAATGGCTGTGAGTTGTAGTCATAGCGGCCATGATAGTAGGCTGGCCTATATCAAATCTAATTTTGGTATATACATAACAGAAATTGTGTGTTTCAACAAGTGTTGAAATCTTAGAGCATTCTTCCTGAAAAGTACTGTATAAGATTAAATGAAAATCTAACATTGCTGATAAGCATAAGACACTATAACACAATAAACCTAGGAACATTGCGTATTCCCCTCATTAAAAATGTCTTGATGACTGAGCTGCAAGCCTTGAATGGACCGCCGTCTTGACTTCTTTATCAGAAATAAATCTCTGTCTTTGTAGGGCTGCTTTTAGGGGACTAAACAGAAGAAAGTATGATGGAGCAAGATCAGGACTATAGGGAAGTTTTTGCAGAGTGTCGATAGTTTGGACTGAAGGGTGCGGACATCTTGCAAAATCTTGCAAGATTACAACGCCCTTGGATAGCAGTCCTCTGAAGTTCAGCCTTAAGCTCTACAATAAGCATCTCACTATAACGAGCACTGTTGATTGTTAAATCTTTTTCCTGATAATATTCCAATTCTGGCCCTTAAGCATCCCAGATAACTGTAAGCATCAATTTTCCAGCTGATGGTTGACTTTTGAACTTTTTCTTAGTCGGCGATTGAGGATGTTTCCATTCCATACTCTACTGTTTCCATTCCATACTCTGGTCCTCAGGCTTGTAGTGATAAATCCACGTATCGTCACAGCAATGATTCTCCTTCAGAAAGGTTCTCCTTTCTTATAGTCTCATTTAGAGTATTTTGTTTACAGATATCCAAACGCTTCTGTTTAAGTTCTTCTGTGAGTTGTTTTGACACCAGGTATTATACACCCTCAGACCACAAAAAAAGTATATCACTCCCCCCTGCTCTTCTTTAGTGCAAATCACAAGTGGGCCATCCATTATTGCTTGCACCATAGTAACAAATACAAATGAGCTGATGTAAGACGTTCACACCTGCACAGCAGTGACTGGGGAGACTGTAGCCTTGAGCAGAAAGCGCTGAAAAGATAAGCGCGGCTATAGAAGTTTTATTAGAACTGGAGTGCGGATCATTTTTGACTTACCCTTGTGTGTATATATTTATGTGTGTGTGTGTTTGTGAATATACACATATAAATACACATTATATTGTTCAATATTATATTGTTCAAGAGATCTATCGCTAAGTGATTTCCTGAAGGAACAAAGTCAGACCCAATCCTTTGTGAAATTCTTTTATTTCATTTGCCTTCTAGCTTGTCCAATAAATGAGTATTCCCTTCTGTCTTTAAAAAAGTATAATATATGCATGTATCCTAGTTTCATGACTATGAATAATTATTTGCCTGATATATGCATTCATTATATTGTCTTACTTAAGAGATACATTATGAATGTAATTTTGCCATGGTGATTCACTTTTGTTGCTCATTTATGAATCATCGGGGATAATGCCAGCTCCTTTTTTTATGACTGTAAAGGATCCAAATGAGTGTTGCTCTTAGAATTTCTTGCTCATTTAGCAAAAACAGCAAGACTAGGTTTTAAAGCTTCGTGAAGGACACGGACATGGCTTTAATTTAAGGGAAAAGGGTTTGGAATGGTGAATGCATTCAAGACATCAAATATATTCGTTTTGACAATATGAAGATATACTGTATGGGAAGGGCACCATAACAGATTAGCTACATTTTAAGTTGAGGCCTCTTTTTATTTCCTTCTTTATCTGCAATGGAAAAAATTCCATTGACACAGTCTATGTGTGAGATAGGAGCCTCTGTCGTGGCAGCCTGCTGAATTGGGATCACTCTCTCTCCATCTGGCTCTTGTCTCTTTTTTTGCTTCCTTATTAGCCTCTCTCTGTATTAGCCAACATTCTGTCATTTTTATCAGACACTAATGCCAGATGCTACTGTATATCCTCCTCTGCATAGCTAATCATCCAAAGACCTATGCTTCTAAAAACAATAATAAAACAATTCCACTGAATGACTGTGTACACCGAAGGAAAAATCCAGGTTGAAACGTTGATTATCATGGCCAGGGATTCAGGGACAATGAATTACCCAGTAATCCCCTTCACAATTTGGACGTGTGTAACATTAAGTGGATGTGACTGTAAATTGGCACTGTTTCAATGGGAAATATTTTGCTTTTTTTTTTTCAACCAGGGACAAGGCATCAGCTTGCATCTTCTTCAAATTGCCTTATATATGTCACACGTGCAGCAATAAGGAAAATAGGAAAGCAGATTTGTCAGGCAGAATGCTCTTGCTCTTGGCAGAAAAACAAGTCCGCTCACTCTAAAGTATGGAACTTACATCAGCTGTCATACATTCCCTGGCCACTTGCATGGTGGACTGTTCCCCTGCTCATTCATGCAATTACCCAATCAGCCAATCATGCGGCACCAGCACAAGTCAAGAGCTTCAGTTAACGTTTGCATCAAACAGAACCATGTTGGCTGGTTCTCCTTGGATTTTTACAGCCAGCTCTCTCAAGAGATTATGGAGAACAGCACAAAATGCAACAAACATCTAGTGAGTAGCAGATCTGCAAGAGCAATGTCGTAATGATGAGACCAGGGGATATTGGCAAGACTGGTTTAAGGTTACAGGACGGCTATGGTAACTCAAATGATCACTCCTTACAACACTGGTGAGCAGAAAAGCATCTCAACGTGCAGCATGTTTAACCCTGAATCAAATAAGTTAATACCAAGCATCCCTATTTAAAACCATTTATTATCTCTAATTATGTATCAGGATGAGTGAGGTAATTAAGAGACCATGCCGACTGTACTGGCATTTCTTCTTCCTGAGTGTTTCGTCAGAGTTTAACAATAAAAAGGAGCAACTGAAATAACCACACCCACTTTGCATTTCACTGTGTACAAAGCAAAATTGGTCTATTTACTACAGATAGCTGGCGGCACTGTGGCGTAGTGGTTAGCACTGTGGTCTTTTATCTCCAAGGTCAAGGGTTCGAGTCCCACCTTCAGCTCTGTGTCCATGGAGTTTGCATGTTCTCCTTATGCTTGGTGGGTTTCCTTCAGGTTTCTTCCCATAGTCCAAAGGCATGCAGATGAGGCTAATTTGTGTTCCCAAATTCCCTGTAGTCTGTTTATGCTTGTGTACCCTGCCTCATACCATGGAGTCCCCTGGAATGAAGGGAAAAGCTTCATGCTTCCTGCAACCCTTTATGGTATAAGAGGTATAGAGAATGGTGAGTGAGAAAGAGTTAAGTTAAGCCTTTATTTGTCATATATACATTACAGCACAGTGAAATTCCTTCTTCGCATATCCCAGCGTAACTGGGGTCAAAGCGCAGGGTCAGCCAAGATAACGGCAGTTAGGGTTAAGGGCCTTGCTCAAGGGCCCAACAGTGGCAACTTGGTGGAGCTGGGGATCGAACCGCCGATCTTCCGATCAGTAACTCAGTGCCTTAGCCCTCTGAGCCACCACTGCCCCCGAAGACGCAGATAGATTAATTGCACTATGCTAACAGAACATTTATTGGATTTAGGAATAGTGGGACTATTACTAATTTGTCTTCTAATGGCAGAAAATAACATGTCATAGTGGCACAGTAATGAACATCTGCAGACATCTCTTGTTAATCAGTGTGCTTAATGGGAAATACTCTATTTCTGCTTGCTTGCAAGTTTGAAATAAAAAAACAACAACTATAGTGTAGGATATTTATAGCATGAATTATAAGTAGAGCATTTAAAATTCAGGAAGCTGTATTTACAAATTTTCAGCGGGTACTTGGCTGTGACGTGATTTTTTTTTTAATTACATGATTTCATGACTGACAGGTTCGTTTGCATATGCACTGTAGGGGAGCTGAAATAGACTTTTCTACTGTGTACAGTGTAACTTTAGGATGAATCTGAAAATGGCCGTGGTTCAATAATCACCAGTTGTGTCTCAGTTCAAACATCCTCTATTAAACAGCGTACACTCCATTTTGTGAGATTAATTCACTCTCTTTCTTTGTTATTTATTTTTTTATTTTTTTGTTGCTTACGTACTGTCTATGTAGGCCATGCTGTGTATCTGTATACACTACCAAAGCAAAATGGATCTTTCACTATCAGTATTGACTCATCTGTTGTGCTTTGAGCAGTTCCTCAAACAGCAGGACACACACATATGCACAAACACACACACACACGCACACACACTGGCAAGGCAGGACCACTGAAATGTGTATTAACATGCTTAATAAAAGGCATACAATATCAAAATCTGCACTGTGACACCGTGATATTCTTGTGATCTGTGTATCTGGCATCAGACTCAGAGGGACACAGGAGGTGGTGGGATTGGGAGGGGGTTGGGTTGGGGAAGAGGGTTGGTCCCGGGGGGCGCCCGTTAAATAAAAAAAAAAGAGCAAAGA
>JAOTRS010000044.1:25667427-25683667 GCA_028565755.1 Dinotopterus cunningtoni
TTTATTGGTTAATATTAAATTATGAATTTTTTAAATGGTTAATGTTAAAATTAAAAATAAAACACCCCTTCCTGGAAAAAAAAAAAAATAAATCTTTAAGGCAAAAAAAACAACAAAAAAAAAAACATAGAAAATAGTAAATTGCATTTCACCACTTTTATTAAATAAAATGCTTACTTGAGGTGTAAAACATCTTTTGTTAATAACAAGAACAGATAGATTGTATGACGACTTAAGGCATTTGTCATAAAAAAAGAATAGTACATGCTATGGATGATTTGACTTCTCCAGCAATTGTGTATTTTCCAGGGAATTGGAAAGATGAAAATGGAAAAGTACCCAATTTAACACCTAACACCTCCTGTACAGTGCCATCTACACATATGTGAAACTGGACTTCTTACTGTAGTAGGTTCAATTTGTTGCCTATAGTGAATTTCTGAATATCTTCCAGTTGTTTCCTCATACTATACCAAAAATTGTGCATGAATATCTGGACCTCCACTGCCTCCACTCTCATAGTCCCTCAGTGGAGTATTATGCTCATCCTTCTTTCTGTGCCAAGTTGTCGTACGGATCGTATGGTTTGCTGTGGCGAGGAGAATAAACCATGGAGCTGGTGGACAGTCTTGAGAAACTTACGAGATGTACTTGATAGTTCAACTTATTCCACTTCAGGATATCAACAAACTTCCGTGGTTCAAGAGTTAAATTCCAAATATTGCAAAATGGAAAGCTAGTGCACTATGTAGAGAATAAGTTTGAATCCCTTGTTCCACACACCAATAGTATCCTTGATAAGGGTTTAGAGAGGGATTGGGGAATAAGCCTTGTGTTAAGCTTTGTAGGTCTCTTGTCATGCTCTATTATCACTGCTGTAGGAGCAAGTTGAAAATCTGTTTATAATTATTAATGAAGAATCCAAGTTTCACTCTGCTCTTGTTGTAGGAATGCTAATCCTCATTACAACTTTTTGTCCATCCCAAACAAGCACTGTTTCATTATTTGCTTCTGACATGCTCTTACTTTCTATCTGTAGTAATAATAATATTTTATATTATTTTTGGCATTGCCCATCCAGAGTTTCAACTTGTTCATACAGTAAGTCGTCTTTTTCCAGCCTCTCTGTGGTTGCATGGCATACCACCCCAAGGGTTTTTATAAAATTCTGAATCATCCCATTACTGGCACATAGTCTGACAGCCCACTGCTATATTATCTGCCTGTACCTTTAGTTCCATTTCTGAATTCTCTGTACTGTCTGTCCCAGAGTTCACTACCAGTTCACCACCTGGTCCTGGACTGATCCATGGATGTACTACTCATTGTGATCACAAGCATATTTCACTGGCCTGTGGCACTTCTGTCCCCCAAGCCTCCACTGCTACTGTAATCTGTATCCCTTGCAGGAACTTTGTCCAAGACCAGGTTGAGCTTGATCCTGTCTCCATCTCTGTCTCTCCATCTCTTTTACTCATTCATATATACTGACAAACAAATTTAAAAGGAAGGCATGTCATAGATAAAATGACAGTGTGGGGAAATGCATTCATATATCTGCAGTCACCATATATCCTGGTCAAACAAAGCCTTTCCTACTGTAGGAATGCCGGATAAAAGGCTGTAACACACACTCTCAAATGCTCATTCACACCTAGTTTCAATTTACAGTAGCCAATCCCCCTATCAGCATGTTTTTTGGGAGATAAGGGGAAACCATTGAGCCCAGAGGAAATCCACACAGATCCGCATAAAGTCCGAGTGTACAAATTGCCCTGAAGTATATAAATTTGCCTGAGATGGGGTGATGGGGAAGTGCATGCATGTTCTGAGCTATTGTGTAAGCAAAAATCTGGAATGCCTACACTCTCAGAAATAAAGGTTCCTTTTCCTTGCCACTCAGGTTGTACCATCAAAGGTTTTATTTGCATCTTTTAACTTTGAAATGTGTATATACTATATATTTACAATTATTCCTGTTAGATAATTATATTTTCACAACCTTTAAAACTTTACTTTAGCTATGTAAAGGCAAACCACATGCTCCTTCCTACATAATAGATACATACTTAATTACATAGATTAAACTTTCTTGTGAATGAAGACATAAAAGACTTCAAGTACAGTGTTGTGATGTGACTCTTAGCTGCAGTAAAGCCTTTAAGTGGTGCAAATGTTTTAAAGAAGGCCATCCGTCCATGAATGACAATCCTGGCTGAGGTGGCTACAGATATAAAACATGTCCACTTGGTGGTGTGCCACAAAGAAATGTACAGTTTGGTAGATTTATTTCTTAGAACATTCCCATGAATTTTCAGCGAGTGAAACACCTGATCCTTTAAAATTAAAAGCTAACTTATCACCAACCTACACACAGCGATTCACAAACACCCCTTGTACATTAAAGGAACTTGGCTGGGAGTTATTGTCACATCCTCCATACAGTCCTTACCTCGCTCCAAGCCATTTCAATGTGTTTGACTTATTAAAGGCGTTCCTGGGAGGCTAGTGTTTCAGAAGTGAAGTAGGCGGTCTGATCACGGCTCCAGTGTACTGAGAGAACTTTCTACCTTGGTGGTATCCAAGCACTAATAAACGCTTTACAGACACTCAACGTCGACTTTAATAGGAACACCTGTACATCTGCTTACTTTATGTAGTTATTGAATACAATTATGCAGATTCAGGTTAAGAGCTTCAGTCAGTGTTAATGGGGAAAAGCATGATCTCTTTGACTTTCCCTGTGGCATGGTTGTTTGTGCCAGATGGGTTGATGGGTGCATTTGAGAAGGTGCTAGTGTCCTGTGATTTTCAGACACACACAGCAGTCTCTAGAATTTACATAGAATGGCACAAAAACCATTTTGTGAGTCTATGATTTAAAACATCTCTGGTTGAAAAGAAACAGAGGGAAACGACTGGATTGGTCCGGGCTGACAGAGACTCTATGGTTATGAAAATAATCACTCTTTACAAACACGATGAGCAGAAAAGCATCTCAGAATGCACAAGACATCAAACCTTGAGGCTAACAGACTCACTCAAACTGGACAGATAAAGACTGGAAAATAACCAGGCATTTTTTCCCTTCTAATCATCAACAGTTCAGTTTTGATAATCCTGGCCAATGAAAGCCTCAGATGAATGTTCTTGATTGATGGGAGTGGAACCTGATGTGGTCTCCAGCTGTCATAGCTTTGATGATTGGTGAATGCTTCCGTGTTCACCGTTCTTAAGAGTGATTATATGTTTTAGTTTTTACTAGCAAAGAAATTGAAAAAGTAGATCAGATATAGATAAAGTTTTGTCTTAAAACCATTTCAGTGTGTTAAAATTTACATATACCACTTCAGCGCTGTTATTTCAGTGGGGAAAATATTAACAAATTCCACTAAAAATATTCAATTTAGCTTTTCTAATTAATATTTATTGGTGCAGGTGTTTATTTACATTGAGCAAGTGGCTTATTAGTAGCTTATTTTAAAGTAGATTATTAAATCTGGCACATAACTTCATAACATCACTTTTACTTAACATTTTGATTTCACGTATGGTGCCGGTTGAACTTCAGGCAGATATCTAACTACTGCAAAGTTTCATTAAATTCTTTCCATGCACATACTGAAGGCTATTAGCCATATTGGCTACAAAAATCACTATACAGAATTAAGAAATAAAGTCACAATGCAATTTTTATTGTGCAATAAGTACTGGCTCAAAAGTCACTGTATAGTTTGATCTAAATTAATTTACTTGTTGTTTATACATGAAAAGAATTAATAAACGTTTTGGTACCATACATAAACTCATCACAAAAGTCTTTAGTTAGCAAATCCTGCTGATGCAATACCAGTATCAATCTTTTTCTAACCGTCTCCGACTGTTACACTGTGACATAATCTGGCACATAACTACTCATAACTTCATACTCAACATTTTTATTTATGGCACAGGTTTAACTTCAGGCAAAAACCTAAGTACTTCTAATGTTTCATTAAACTCCATCCATCCAAAATATCCCAGGACAGACATACAAACAGAATTTTGTTTTCTTCTGAGACTGGTTTCTGGTCCTCCAATGTATGAAACATAAAGATGTTTTGAAAGAGTGAGTTTTGACAAATGTACAGGCCCTTTCTTTTATTTTATAGATATCCTTCCTAGTGACATTATCTAACTTGATGGGGATTTACGCACCATTCTCTGTAAACTCTAGAGCCCGTTGTGTGTAAAAATCCCAGATCAGGGGTTTCTGAAATACTCAGTGGTGAAATACTATCCAACAACCATCCCACAGTTAAAGTCGCAGAGATCACACTCCAACCTTCTGATGTTTAATTTCTTAACCTGTATTGACTGATTAGACACCTGAATAAATTAAGCAAGTGTCCAGGTGCCCTTATTAAAGTGGGCAGTACGTGTATGTATAACCTTAAGACTAACCTTGAGACTATCTTGGACATAGACTCACTCATACAGGACAGATGAAGACTGGAAAATAGTCAGGTATATGTTCATTTTTTATAACCCTGGCCAATGAGAGCATCAGATTATGTTCTTGGCTGAAAGGAATGGAACCTGATGTGGCCTCCTGCTGTTGTAGCTTCACAGGGTTGATGCATGCTGAGATGCTTTTGCGCTCACCATTCTTAAGGGTGATATGTTTAAGTTTTTATATCCTTCTTAGTGACATTATCCAGCTGCCACTAACATTGTGTTTTGTTTTACTCATCAATCTGTGAACACTCTAGAGACTGTTGCATGTAAAATTCCCAGATCAGGGGTTTCTAAAATACTTAAACCAAACTCTGCTATCTGGCACCAACAACCATGTCACTCCAACCTTCTGAAGTTTGATGTTTTAACCTTAGACAACTGAATAATTAAGAAAGGGTCCTGGTGCTCCTATTAAAGTGGACAGTAAGTGTATGTATATGTACCTAACCTTGAGACTAACCTTCAGACTATCTTGGACACAGCCTCACTCAAACTGGACAGATGAAGACTGAAAAACAACCAGGTATAATTTTTCGGCAACTGTTCAGTTTTGATAGCCCTGGCCAGTGAAAGCCTCAGATGTATGTTCTTGGCTGACACGAGTGGAACCTGATGTGGTCTCCTGCTGTTGTAGCTTCAAAGGGTTGGTGCATGCTGAGATGCATTTGCACTCACCATGCTTAAGGGAGATATGTATAAAGTTTTATAGCCTTCTATATAGTTTTTATCTTTCTTAGTGACATTATTCAGTCTGTCCTATTATCTAGCTATCACTCACAGTGTTTTTTGTTTTATGCACCAATCTCTGTAAACTCAGGTGTAAAAATCCCAGATAAATCCCAGTATATTTACCTATTTTCGCAAACATTTGGTCAACCCAATCTGGCAACCCTGCTGGAGAGTGCGTCGCTGCGCGGAGGGGCCAAGACGGGTGTAAGGGGGGGTGATGTGGGAAGGCTGAGGGTTTTCTAGTAAATATTTATATTGCGTTATGATGCACGGAGGCGAACGGTAGCGTTGAAGCAGTGGAGAGGGGGAGAAAGAGAGCAAGAAAGGGGGAGAGAACGCGAGCCAACCGGTTAGTATTATTACTGCACGCCGCTAAGTTTAGCATTCAACACGTGTCGCTTGTGATGGAGCAGAGAGAGAGAGAGAGAGAGAGAGAGGTTGACGGTTGCTAGGTGACCGGGTGCATATACTGAATTTTAACAAAAGAGCTGGGGGAGAGAGAGAGAGATCGAGAGAGAGAGAGAGGAAAGGGGGAGCGGAGGAAAAGAGAGGGAGAGAGAGAGAGAGAGAGAGTAAGTGCGCTCGTGAAAATTGAATCCATGTAGAATCTGTGTGTAGGTGCATTTGCCGGGGGAGAACACGCCAAAAGGGACATAGCCCGAGGAAGATGATGTGAAGAAAGCGGAGAGAGAGAAGGAGAGAGAGAGAGAGAGAGGGGGGACAGGCGCGTGAAAACCGCAGTAAGTAGTCCACATCTGTAATAAACATCTAGGTGGTGGTGTTTTTGCGGGGCGCACGGAGCGCGTCTGTGGCTGACGGAGCGCTGCTGCGGTATTTGATGATGGGGATGCGCGTGCGGGTGCGGGAACACGTATGTCTGAAGGAGACCGACTGGTGCGGGATGGAGCGGTGGGAGCGAGCCGGCGCGCGCGGGGCTTTGACCCTTCTGTCATTGCCGTACGCTCGCTCATAGGCCATAAGAACTGTGTGACTTCGTCCTGCACGTACTACTGTATATATATATATATACAGTAGTATATATATATATATATATATATATATATATATATCTCCAAATACGCACAGATGCAAAAGCGCGCATGTTTGCAGCATGTTTGCTGGAGACCCTGAAACAGCAGCTCGGTTAATGAATGCGTTAAGGAAAGCAGCATCCGATGGAATACTGAAGTGCATTTCTCTCTGGCGAGCAACAGCACGAGCAACAGCAGCGGCGGTGTTTGGCCGTAGTGCGCTGTCAGCCCGCTCCGCTCCAGTCGCGTAAACTGCGGCTTTATCAATATCCCGGAGCGCAGCTGTCGATAAAGCTCTCACTGCGCGCTGCACACACCACGCTATCCAACACCAACAACAGGAATCTTATATACTTGCGCTTGCACATGAATAATAGAAATGCAAACAGTTCAGGCGCAGAGAAGCAAAAAAAAATTTTTTTTTTTTTTTTTTTAAATCTCTCCATGGTTGCACGATTTGGATTTGTATAGCAGAACATTGATCCAGGTTCATTAAGCCGTGTGTCGATGCTGATTAGTTGACAGACCTACGTGGGATATTCTTGTCACGTGATTTGAGTGGATTGCAGCAAGTGGATTAACTAAAATCGTTGGAATGGGGCCTTCATCGCTCCAACATTCCCAATAACTTTGCACAAAATCTCCCCACTCTCAGCTCCGGTCATACAGAGGAAAATATTGATTTTGTTTAATGAAAAACAAAAGAAATCAGTCAGTGCATGCTTGACATCAGTACTGTACTCAACCACTTGTACGATGGACCCCATGCAGTGGCCTCCTTTAGGAGATCTGTGTTACTGCAGAGTTTAATCATAACCACTTCATCAACTAGATCAGGTGTTTCATCCAGGCTGGAGCTGAATTCTACAGGTAGGCAGATATCCAAAAGGAGGGCTGGTCAATTTCTTGCCGTTCGTAATTTTGTGTGCTGATTGTATCGTGTCAGAGCGTGTGGATACGGCCATGGATTGATCTGTCAAGGAAATCTATACAGTGTCCCGCGAGCGAGCAAATCGCTATTGTTACATCTTGCTTAATAAAGGCACTGGATAGACATTTGTATTTATTAATTTAAACAAATATCTTTCCACAGAATTAAGCAACATGCACACATGCACGCGCACACACACACACACACACACACACACACACACACACTCACACACAGGCACTGCCGCATGACTTTAATGCAGATATTACTGCTCATGTGTTGCCATCCGTGTCAATACAGCTTCTTGCCATCAGTCTCTCAGCTGTTTTCCAGGTTTCAAGACAGGGGCGAGAGAGAGAAAAAGGAAAATGTACAGAAGGAAAAAAAAAAAAAAAAACAGACGACACAACCAGAGTGGTGTGGTGATGGTGTAGAATGGGAAGCTGTAAAAAATGAATACACATATAATGAGGCTGATGTGGCAGTAGCGTAGTGATGTTTGGATGGAGTGTTATAGCTGGGGGAAGGGGAGAAGGGTGGGATGGAGTAAATGGCAGAAGAGAGAACAGTGTGAAAGAAATCAACAGTAGAGGGACACACAGAATAGAAAGAGGAGTAAGCGAGAGGAAGATGAGGGAAAATGGGAAGCGAGGGAAGAGGGGACAGCTGGAATTGAGTGTCTGAGGCCAAACAATGTGAGGGCTCACATTGTAAGATGAGAGAAACTGGAGTCACTGTTTTCATTTGTATTTGTATTTCTGCCTTCTTTTCACATCTCTTTTGTATTTTAAATATCTTTTTTTCACAGTAATGCTCATCCTGAAGTAATACTTTCTTAAATCTGTCTCCTTTATTCCCTTTTCTGCTGTTCTTACAGCACCACGCCGCCTGTCTCTCTTATTTCCTAACAGCTATTCATCGATCAGTCCACCTGCGTTATCTATCTATCAGTCTGTTTGTCTGTGTGCTCATGTCGGTGCACACTTGATCGAGCTAATATTTCCAGCCCACCCCAAAACTGCATTGGCTTCCTTGTTCCCTCCTCCTGCATCCCTTGTTCACTTAAATGTGACTAATTAAGGTAAAGCTCGTTAACACTGTACATCAATTAGTCCTTAACGAGATCAGAGACCGGTGTTTGAAGGAGATTACAGTGCTCCCTTCTCTGCCGGCTCCCGTGTGGGTTTGGTTGGGCCCGTGTAGATAAACACTGTGTTAATTCACATTAGTTCATGGACACAGCTTGGGTCAGGTGCGGCGCTGAACATGGGACAGCACAAAAACATTCACCAACACATTGTACGAAACACATTACACATGCACACAAACAGAGTCACACACATAACCGTAAGCACATGTATGCAGTCAGACTGTATTCTTAGAGAGCAAGACAGGTCAAAAAAAAAAGAGAGAGAAAGAGAAAAAGTGAGAGGAAATGTATGGTGTCTCTTGGTGATGAATAGATCCCGAAAATGGAAAGTTAAAGTGTTAATTTAAAAAATGAGCTGCAAATGTTTGCTTCGGGAGGGAGAGAGCGACACTTGACGGCATCCTGCTCTCCTCAGCCCTGAGTTTCTACAGGAAGCCGTCTCTCACCCATCTCCACGGTTACCATAACCACGGATATTTCTGTCCATTTACAACTACGGTCATGTACAGTTACCAGGGAAAACCCTTTTTCGAATCCCGTTGCTTCTAAAAAACGCCTTATGTGATCGTATCCGAGGGGATTTGATTAAAAAAAGAATTAGCCCCCTATTTCATTGCATTTCATCAAAGCCTACAGCTGCAGGCTCTTTACACACACCAATAACCACAGCGTGATTTACATTGTATGAGTACACCTCTGTCTAATTAGATTAGATGTCAGGAGCACAGAGTTTTGTTTTTATGCAGACACCTGATGTACTCGTGCATTTGTTGAACATTTAAGTGCCACCTAAAAAATCATTTTTTAAAATTTTTTTTGTATTTATAGATGTAAATCTTCTGACTGTTTTAATGGCAAGACGTGAACATGACATTGCACACATTTATTCCTTCCAGGTAAAGTTGAAAATGTATTACTAACACAGAACAACAAGGTCCTTTATATGAAATGACTATTTGGGCTGCAAGCAACATATTAGAGAGAAAAAGAAAAAAAAAAAATCTTTTGGAGAGAACATTTACTGTCATGTGTTCTGGACAGATAGAAAAACAGGTATGTGTTGGAGAAACTTGTATTCTTTTTGTCAAAAAGAATGACGGGATATGGTTGAGAGTTAGAGGTGTACACGAGTACAGGCATCCTTTAGGATACAGTGAAAAAAAATCTACTCAAGGGATGTTGATTACCCTGAGCATACTGCTTTCATTCATTTATTCATTCATCCTTGGGATTTGCCTGGTCAGGATTGCAGTGGTTTTTAAACTAGGCTCCTTGTTTGGTGGCAAGTAATAAAGGTGCCCTTTATTTTGCATATGTGATATTTTGTTATTCTACTCACTACTTTTTTGGTGCAAAAACTGTACTTTTTTCTTCTTACGTTTTTAAATAGAGACTGGTTACTTTTTAGATGACAATCTGAAAAAGTGCATTGATTTTCCAATCTAAAGATAATACTTTATGATGTCACTTAACATGACCTTAGCTGCACAATGTAGGGAGGAAAGAAACAAAGCAATTCCACCAGTCCTAGTTTAAAGATGTGCCTGGCAGGTCATTATGAAAGCACAGATTGGTTAGCACACCAAAATGATTGACAGTTACCTGGGCAATGGATCCCGCCCACTTGGTCTCCGGCCTGCAGATTTTCAAGCAATTCAAAATTTTGTGCGCTTGTTAAAGTAAGATCAGAAGTGATCTAACTAACATCCCGCTCAAAAGAGTTGTGAACTCCTATGCGTTCGGTTTTTGTTTTTCACGTCTGGTAACAATGTCGACCTTGTAACAAGCTTATAACATTTAACCTTGTTGTATTCTATATGCTTGCAGTATGGCCATGTTTAATTATGTAGACTACTTGCATTATACAGTATATTGTAGCAATGGGAGCAACTATCTGGTCAACTACAGAAGCAATTAAAAATTGATAATAATGCTGCTCACTATTCATTTAAATAATGTCAAATCCTATCGCTATTAACAAGTCTTGGCATCATTTTCCAGGGCCTTCTAAAAAAAAAAAGCACATTTCTCTGGGTTGATTTTTTTTTCAAGACTTATTGCCAATCAGCTATTAGAAGCTGAAACCTTAAATTTTTTAACAAAGTTAATCAAAATTTTATTTTTAGCATCTGAACAGCTCCCCTGAAATAAAACTACGAGTGCCAATGTAAGGTGGTCTCTTCTTTATCCATAAAACTCAACATTCTATCTGTAATCTCCTTTGTCTAAAAACATATGCTGTGTTCACTTCTTTCTGTCCAGCTATGTTTAAACCAAGCAGTCAAATAAATAATCTAACTAGCGTTGAAAATTTAAAATACATTGGCCTAAAACATTTTATCCCATGTAATGCCTACAAGGTTTCATGAAATTGTAAAGTACCTGAACACCACCAGTGAATTGGACTTTTATTTATTCATTATTATTATTTATATATTATTTCTGGTAAAAACTTGGCAAACAATTTGGAAAATCCAGTTTCTTCGTGGAGTACTTGTACTCTTGTACTTAAGGTACATTTTAGAGAATGTATGTAGTACTTCAACTTGAGGTAAAAAAAATGAAATGGTACTTCTACTTGTAGTGGAGCACATGTTTAGGCAAGAACTTGTACTTATACTTGAGTGTTGAGTTTGTGTACTTCTCCTACCGCTGATATTACAGATAATAAAAAAATGTTGCACAATACCGGAGGCAAGTGCAAGCTCAAATCCTAAATACTAAATGAACACAAGCAGGATTAAAAGCATTAATGTGCATTTGTTTAGTTGAGAACAATTGTGAATACTTAGTTAAAGTCAAGGAATGGTCAGACCCAAAACAGTACTGGCTTTTCTTTTCTTTTCTTTTTTTTCTTTTCTTTCTTTTCCTTTTGTTTTCTTTTCTTTTTTTACATTTGCTTCCTTCTAGACACACAAAGCCAATCCCCACATATTTTCAAACTGCTGCTTATTCTGTATTGTGTAACACACCCTTATCTACACCAACAAAGCACTTTATTACTGTAGGATCTCCTCATGACTTTAACGGAATGGAATCTTTTAATCAGCCAATCATGTGACAGCAGTAGTGTCGGATCACCTTATATTCAACTGTACAAGTATATACTCATATGCCCCACCTTCTCCTTGGGACAAAGTGTCTGTCACTGTTAACAACTTTGATGACAGCATAAGGGGAAATATTTATCTGGGCGGTAAAACAAAGAAGATGAGACTCTTCGTTAAGTTTGATGTCAGCAAATGACAGTAATGCTGAGAGGATGTGCTCGCTTGCTGTTCATCCCTCCCTAGTCTGTTTTGCCAACCTAGTTAAGTTGTGTGTCTCTTGGACTATCTGTGTCGTGTGTTCTGCAACTTAATATGGACAAAAGTGAATGTGAAATACAACTATTTATTATAATTGATAAATGCCAACGGAATAGATAAACACTCCTCAACTCTGGACTAATGCAAGTAGAAGCAAATGAAGGGACATCGACTATTGATTAAATAATACATTTAAAATGTTAATTAGCCAGACATGTCAGACAATATGGATGCACATCAGTCATGAAATCATAACCACCAAGCCATAGCAAAGGTTAAATTCTACATTTGAAAGGGGCAGGGCAGGTTCAATGGGACTAATGCAACTGATAAGATTATTAATAGTTATACATTAGTTTATAGCAAATAGATGCATGGCAGAAGTGTATTTGTGTTAAATTAACTGCTTAACTATCAATGTGAAGTACTTTTCTTATTTTGTAGACAGTCGAGATAGAGATGGCCATGCTGATGCTAGAAATGCCCAAGCTGTAGAAGGAACCAAAGATTCTATAGAACATATTCTATCGGTCTAATTGTTCTTAGACAGAGAGACTGAGCAAACTGTGACTGTGTAGTAGTGGCAAATTGTTTACTGTACATGCCTCACAACAGGTAGGAACGTCCCCTTCATGGGAATTTGGCCTAGGGCCCCAGAGAGGTCAGGACCAGCTCTGGGCAGCAGTGCAATGCATGAAATTAGGCAGTTATGGTAATGTTGGATAATACTCTTCACATCAAACAAAAATGTGATCTCAGTGATTGTACATTTAGGCATTTAGCAGATGCCTTTATCCAGAGCAACTCTCACTCTTCTACACCGCTTTATCCTGTATTCAGGGTCATGGGGACCTGGAGCCAATGCTTTACCCACTGTACTACCCCTGCCTTACCCCTCACTTTACCATGAATTATAGTGCCAGTCATGAATGTTGGTGCCAGTCAGCTAGTCTGAGTATTTCTTAAACTCCTTATCTCCTGAGATTTCTGAGCACAACAGTTTCTAGAGTTTACCCAGAATGATGCAAAAAGATAAAACATCCAGTGAGTGACAGTTCTGTGGATGGAAGCACCTTTTATGAGAGGTCAACAGAGAATGGCTAGACTATTTTGAGTTGACAGAAAAGCTATAGTTATTCAGTTAACCACTTTGTATAATTGTGCTGAGCAGAAAAACATCTCACAATCTATGTTGAACCTTGAGGCAGATGGGCTACAACAGCAGACACACAAGCAAACAGTCAAGAGCGGAAAGCTGAGGCTGCATTGGGCACAGGCTTACTAAAGCCAGACAGTTGAAGACTATTGATTTCTGCACAGGTGGTAGGGTCAGAATTTGGTCCCAAAAGCACGAATTCATGGCCCCAACCTGCCAGTCCAAGCTGGAGGCGGTAGTTGAATGGTGTTGGAAATGTTTTCTTTCTGGGCCTGTTAATACCAATCAATCATTGCTTGAATGTCACAGCCTATTTGAGTATTGTTGCTAACTGTGTGCATCCCTCCATCCATGGCGACAGTTTACCATCTTCTAATGGCTACTCTGAGGATGAGAATGCACCATGTTACAAAGCAAAAGCCATCTCAAACTGGTTTTCTTGAACCTGACAATGAGTTTAATGTTTGTCATTTGCCTTCCCAGTCACTGGATCTGAATACAATAGTACGCCTTTGTGATATGGTAGAACCAGAGATTTGCACCGTGAATGTGCACCAGAAAAATCTGCATGATGCAATCATATCTACAATTGTGATGGCAGGTTTCAGTACGCACCTTCATTTCGATGGTATTTCCTGATGGCATTGTCTTCTTTCAGCAGGAGTACTTTTCAAGAATGTATTGGGAAACATGGCAAAGAGTTCGAGGTGTTGATTTGGCCTTCAGATTACCCAGATGTTTAGCTCATAGGCTCAAGAGTGATTGCTTGTCTGTGATGAACACAGAAGAACATGATAAAACACTGTCTTGTTCTCAGACAGAAGCTGAAGTGTGAGAGACAGGCAATGATCTGCAAAAAGCATTTTTGTAAATCAAATTTGCTAATGGTTTACAGTGATTACTTTTCAAACTCCATATATTTGTAACTACTTGTATGCTGCCAATAGTGTGTGATTTCATTTTCAGACAGAACCCCTATGGTTTAGGCTTTTAAACACAGTCCTGGGTGTTAATGACTAACTATTCTTGCGCTTAGTAAAATATTTGTGGTTTAGATGATTTAGCGACAAGCCTACATAGTTTTGCTAAAATTTTTAAGCAATTCTACTACTACTCCTATTAATAATGATGGATGTTTCCCTTTTACAGCTTAACTTGTGGACATGTGTGAGAAGAATTATTACTGGAAATGATCATGTTGTTGTTAGTCTCTTTCGGCTGCACTCGTCAAGGGGATTGCCACAGAGCACCATCCGATCCGCACACAACTTGGCACAGGTTTTAAGCTGGATGCCCTTCCTGATGCAACACTCCCATTCCATCCAGGCTTAGGACTGGCACTGCATCCAGTGGCTGGGACTTGTGCATTGGATGGGAATTGAACCCAGCCCTCGCACGTGGCAGGCGAGAAACCTACCACTGAGCCACCAATGCCCATGGAAAGCTTTAAAAATCGTGTATTTCCTAAATTCTGTTCTCTTATTGCCCATTGGTATTAATAGCTACCCTCATTTATGTGCATATGCAGGACTTGCCACCTTCTTACAACATTCCCTTTGATCTGGCAGTTATGGCATGCCTTTAACAATGTCACTTCTTTGCGAATATGCAGATCGCTGCTTGTAAAAATGAATAACATATTGAGGTTGCGTTGCAGGGTCTTCGGTCTCCCGTGTGTCAGAATGTTAATCGCGGTTGTCAGAGATGTGTGTGTCGGATCAAAGGTTCCTCTGACGCTTTCCTTGTTATGATAATGACACCATTGTGCGGCCATCGACCTTTAATAATGACTGTGTCTAACAAAGTGTTGTATTTCTTTGAAGCACCACCCTAACACTAGAGTATATTTCACACACACAAGTATGAGTGTGTGTGTGTGTGTTTGGTGTCACAATGTGTGTGATTCTTCGAGCATGTGTCTTTACGGGAATCCACATATCTGCAGTGTGTCTGTCATTTAACATAGTGCATGTGTAAGTTTGTCTGCTGGGGAGAGTTTATAATACCATTTTGTATGTAAAGTTTCAGACATGTATAAATATGTATGCGTATTTGTCTGTGTGTATACATACGCATCTGTTTGTATACATCTACATTTAAATCATACCTTACATGCCGATGGGAGCCTCCATCTGTGCAGGTGTATTGGTATTTGTTTGTGCATGCCATGGAAGATACAGGGTAAAGTGACAGCTGTGTGTGTGTGTGTGTGTGTGTGCCTATAAAGTGTGTGTTGATGTGCACAGTGTGAATCCGGTCTCTTTCTTGGCACCCGGTGTGTGTAAGGATGTGACAGATGTTGTGTGAAAGCATGTGTGTGGATGCACATCTGAATTTTGAGTAGACACATTATATCAGTGGTCAGCACTGATAGTGTTCAAAGAGTGCAAGTAGACGTGGTTTATGTGAGGGATTTCCCCCATGTCCTGGTTCCTTCGTAAAGTGTGTGTGGATGCGCAAAATGTAGAATCAAGCAGAGAGTCTGTGTGATCTTTTTGAGACTTCTCTATCCTTTCCTTTAACTTTCTTCTAAAACTATGTTGTGCAAAATTGTTCGAGTTCAGATAAACAATTAAAAGGTATTTAATGAAATATAGTTTTGTCAACATCTTGAATTTATAATGCAAAAAACAGTCAAACCAGGACTTTTGATTGTGCAGAATAACAGAACACAGCCATGAGAGTATAAACTACATTATTTCTCTATATAATCCTCTGCTACACTAATGCACTTATCCCAGCTTTTCACTAGTATTTGGACACCATTAAAGTAAAAAGTTTCCTCAGTACACTGGAGCCATCATTGCCATCATGTTAGCCTCCCAGGAACTCCTCTAATGGACAACATTTAAAAATTGGTCAGGATGGTACAGGGGATGTGACAATCACTCCCAGCCGAGTTCCTGTAATGTGTAAGTGGTGCAGTGGGCAGTATGAGGTCGTGCCTTCTCCGGCAAAAAACGAAAAACTGAACGCTTTTAATGATCAATCCCGGCTGTGTTTCCCATTAAAGGAACAAGACGTTAAAGGAGTTCTTGTGAGGCCAGCGTTTCAGCAGTGATGATGATGTGAAGCAGGCAGTCTGATCATGTCTATAACTTTCTATCTTGGTGGTATCCAAGCACTAGTTAAACCCTGGGATAAGTGTAGTCAGGGATTATATAGAGAACTTTATAAAGCAGTGAGACTGTTGCAAACTGTGCAAGTGAGGCTTATTCCATCCAGAGGTTACTGATCAGAAGGCTGGGGGTTCAAGCCTAATGCACTGCCAGGTTGCCACTGTTGGGTACTCAAGCAAGTCCATTAACCCTCTCTGCTCCTGGGGTGCTGTGTCATGTCTGACTTTAGCTTCTTAACAAGCTGGAATATGTGAAAGAAGGATTGCACTGTACTGTAAAGATAAAGGCTTCTTTTTCTAAGTGCTAAATAAAAGCTCTA
>JAOTRS010000044.1:25740954-25751844 GCA_028565755.1 Dinotopterus cunningtoni
CTTTGAGTTCATCTCATAAAAAATGGGAGCAAAAACAAAAGTGTTGCGTTTATATTTTTGTTCAGTATATATACACATTATATATAAGTTAAACCAGTGTGAAAGCATTTCTGAGGTTCTTTACTGAGAGAAGATTAGAAGCAAAAATGAAAGTAAAGCATGTGACCATACAGGCTAGTTTTTTGGCTGACTTTTACAATGACATTTGGTTGATATGAATGCATCATATTTTCTTATGCCATTGTATCATGACTGTAGTTTTCTATAAATAAATTGCGGTGGGAAAAAAATAGTTTTTGTTCACGTTATAACATTTAAAGCTGTCTGATGCAAGACAGAATGGTTAATAAAGACCAAGGCCTATGAAGCTAATGGAGTGAGTAGCCCTACACTGTTATTTTTAGAAAGCGAGCTGTACAATACTGTCGGCAAAAACGCAGTATTGGTGCAACATGGAAGTGCGATATATGCAACATGGAAGTGACCAATCTTGCTTCTCTAAAAATTTTCTCTAAAAGTTGCTAACTTCAGCCGTTTTGGAGAGATGATTTTATTTGTGCCTCAAAAGTGGCATTTTTCAGTGATATACTGTCTCACTTCAAACAATCATAATTTAAAATGTAAATTATTCATGTTTCTTTGAGAATTGATACTAAAAGTGGTGTAGGCTTCTATAAGCATATGACCTGTAAAAAATTGTTGCTTAAATTGTTTTTTGGTAAAAGCTTACAAAGCAAAAAAAATCTGTAGTGTCCAAATCCATGTTAAATTCATGTTGCAATATCATAACAATTTTGCATTTTAGAATAAATTTTTGAGACACTTTTTAGCACCAATACAATGTTTTGACTGTGTACATTTACTAGACTACACAATAAACAAGAGAGTGCAGGAACATTGGACATGAAAGTGCTGGATATGATAATCGAAAATTGAAAAATTATCCTTATGAAAACTCAGAAAAGAAAGGTCACAACATCTGGTCATACAGTATTTTCGGGCACATTTCTCACTGCTAACCAATCAGCGGTTCCTTGATGGCCACACAGAAGTATAGAAATGTGCAACACAGTTATCATTTTGGAGAACAGCATGTGACACTGTCTCTGCATCTTTGTGCATCATTTATACACATAAAACCCCTTTTTGCATTATAAAACACAGACATGAAAAGGTGCTTTAACACAGAAGTATAAATCAACCCTGAGACCTAGTATTTCACACCACGGATGTACAGCATGTGCAGTCTACCCTTCACTCTTAGAAATTATTTGAGAGGTGAGATCTCCTCCCTCTGACATTCTAGTTTTTTCATGGTGTTTAAATAAATAAATAATAATAATAAAAAAATTCATCCTATGGTAGTGCATGTCGCTTTATATACAGTATTGCACATAAATTATAAAAACCCTTCCCAATCCTGGCTTATCTATTCAACATAAAGCATAGAATTCAACAGAAACTATGGATATTTAGTAACTACAGTAAATGAAATAAAATTGTGTGTAGTTATAAAAAAAGGAGGAATGTAATCTCCTTAATGTTGGGAGCTTAGCAGGTTAAATTTGCATGACTTAAATGAATAAAATGATTACATATCTAAACAATTGTTATGCAACAGTGAGCAAAGGAAAAATATATATTTTAACCAATGATGTCATTACATTTTACACCTCCTATTGGAAAATTGGTGCCCACACATGTCTACCTGACATGTGGCAGAACATTCTGTGCCCGTATCGGCCTTACCAGCCACCTGCGGACACATCATGGACAGCCCTCATCCTGCTAGATGTCAAGGTCCTCATTGAATACGATGGACGAACAAACATACACCTCCTATCTCATATTATGGAAGAACAATATCATTCTAATTTCATTCTAAATCTAAATCATTCTCATCTAAATCATTCTAATGTTTAAATCATTCTAATTTCATTCTAATTATTCATATTTCATATTTTTGTTTATAACCTTTTTGGTGTCACGATTATTGATATATTAATTACACATCATGTTTTGGGCAGCATGCTGGTGTAGCAGGTAGCATTGCCTGTGGGGAGTTTCAGATGCTCACTCTGGGTTTGGGGTCTCCAGTTTCTGTCCACCTACTGAAAAAGCCAATATGTGGATTTTTTTTATTCAAATGCGTGGATATGCATGGTGGTTCATTTAAGGTGTATTCCAACCTATCGTCTGGTGTTCTCAGGAAAGGCCCCAGTTCTACAGTGGAGTGTCGAACAGTGTCTACAGTATGTTATATAATAAAATGAATATTATAGGAGATCATGATTATTTTAGGCTGATTTAGAGTAGGTTTTTGAAGAACATTGCATCAATTTAACACTGGATTGTTATAGCTGTAGTTTATTGCATTCATATTGTTTTCACAGTTATGCAAGTATATTTGTAATCTTTCTTGCTTTGTACTTGAGTATATGGTTCACTGTAACACTACAAAAAAATAGTACACTATCGCCTTGCACCTTCAGGGACCGGGTCCGATTCCCCAATGCCTCGGGTCTGTGTTTCCATGTTCACCCAAGGCCTGGTGGGTTTCTTCCACAGTCCAAAGACATGCAGAATACGCTGATTGACATTCACAAATTGCACGTGGTGGGTGTGAGTGGGTGTGTGTATGTGTTTGTGCCCTGCAATGGATTGGTACTCCATCCAGGGTGCATCCCACCTGGTTCCCTAAGTCTCCATACAGGATAAAGGGGTATAGACGATTAATGAATGAGTGAGTAGGTATTCACTATACAACTTCATGACAACTGTTGTTGGTACGTAGACAGAATTAATTTAATAAAATGACATTGTGATAACATTAAAAGAATGACCTTAACACAATGTTTCAAATACAATATCTAAACAACAGAATATCGACATTTAACCGTAGAATTTATCTTGCAAACTCATTTCCGTCCATGGCCTCTTAAGATTATAACAGAGTTCAGATGAGACCTGGATGAGCACAACACATTCCCTCTCACAGTGTGTGTATCTCATGTGTGTTAAACACAAAGCATTTACAAGTTGCTTAAGTTAAAATAAGCCTTTATTTGTCACATGTCAATTACAGGAAAGTGAAATTTCTTTCAAAATCCTTTTCATATCCCAGATTGTTAGGAAGTTAGAGTCAGAGAGCAGAGTCAGCCACGAGGTGTGGTTAAGGGTTAGGTCCTTGCTCAAGGGCCCAACAGGTGAGGCAGGGTCTTGAACCACTGAACATTTTAATCAGTAACCCACAGCCTTAGGACACTGAGCTACTACTGCCCCAGTTAAGTGTTGTAAAGGTATGTTTAATTTTCTTTTGTGAAATATTACCTTGACGTGTATTCAAAAACTTGCAATACCACTGCTAGTAATAGCAGCAGCAAGGGGCAAAGTGAAAGTTGAGTGAAACATTTTTATATTATGCAATATAATGGCGGAAAAACTGATATTGACCACAATTTAAGTATGTTGCTTTCATACATTACGTTATCCCATATGACTTGCTAAGTATCTGCAATACCGTACTGCATTAGTTTGCACAATGTCCAAACTAATATAA
Source organism: Dinotopterus cunningtoni (assembly GCA_028565755.1). Classification (NCBI taxonomy): domain Eukaryota; kingdom Metazoa; phylum Chordata; class Actinopteri; order Siluriformes; family Clariidae; genus Dinotopterus; species Dinotopterus cunningtoni. The sequence goes on from JAOTRS010000044.1 coordinate 25,744,514, forward strand.
TAATGTCCAGTTTCACTGACGGCTCTTTAATGTTGAGCAGCACAAATCTGTACATTCCTGACAGAATGAGCATTTTAAATGTGTATTTCAGTTGAAAAATAAAAATACACACTATCAATGAATTTTGTGTTTTGAATTTTAAGTCCTGTTTGCAGCATTGTGTTGGTCATTTGTTCAGTGTTATCCCAATGTCAGATATCTAGCTATGATAAGTAAAAACAATAAAAAAGCAATGTACAGAAGGCCAGTTTATGGCTTATGCCTAGACTGCTAAAGGTCCTTTTCATAATGGGGTGTACCTGGTCAGGTACGTAGGTGGTACGTGGCACCAAGCAGAACATTTCCCAGAGCATCACTCTGCCTTTGCTGACTTGTCTTTTCCCATAGTCGAACATGGTTGTTCTTCTTCTTCCATTGCTCCATGGTCCAGTTCTTATGTTCCTGTGGACATTGTGGGCACTTTTTTCAGTAGACGGGGTTAACATGGGCACTCTGACTGTTTTGTGGGTACGCAGACCCATACACAACAAGCTGTGTGCAGTGCACTGTGTATTTTAACCAATTTCTTTCATAAGGATCATTAGCATTCTCAGCAATTTCCTGCTACAGTATCAATTCTGCGGGATCAGACCAGACAGGGTAGCCTTGGCTTCCATGTGAATCAATGACCTTTGGGAGCCCTTGGCCCTGTCACCAGTTCACAAGCTGTTCTTCATTAAATGCAACCCTTTTGAAAAGACTAACCACTGTATACTGGAAGCATCATACAACACCTGCCGTGTTGGACATGTTCTGACAATTTGGAACTTGTTAAAATTGCTCGTGTCCTTACACTTGCTCATTTTGTTCTGCTTCCAACACCTCAACTTTGAGGACTGACTGTCCACTTGTTGCACACAGATTCATCCAGCACAACTACAAAGGCTTTTCTGAAACTCCTAATGCATGTGATTTAAGGTTACTACTCACTTTCATTTTATCTTGTTAAACACAATTTCTTCATGGTACACACATAGTACTCCAGCTGTAAAGATCAAAGAATTTAAAGTCTGAAAGCATACACTAAGAAATGTGATAGATGAGACCAAGGTTTTTTTTTTTTTAATTTGTGAAGGCTTTTTTCAGTACCATGATTTGAAATATGCAGGAAATACTGTGCGTAAATTTTGTACCAGCTGTTTGCTGACACTTGAGGGTCAGCATCTAATGGGTACTGCCATATGTGTTAGATTAAGACGAGACCAAACTCCAACTGAAGAGTCTGTGTTTAAAAAATGAGGTTCTAAGCACACCAATGAACTAAAGCACAAAGGTTGGTTGCAATTATATGTCTAATAAACTTAAGTATTTCCCACTTTGCTAGTACAGTATATATTCACAGTATTACAAATAATCTGTGGTTAATTCGGTAGCATTTCATTGTGGGATTGATTTTACTAGTTGTGTTTCCTCACAAATTTAGTTGTATGCATTTTTCCTGCTCCCCTTGCAGCCAGTCTCTGATCCACAGGGGCCCCACGCTGCAACCCACAGCACTCAAAGAAGCTACTACTAACTTCCCAGTGCCAGACACCAGAGTGCACCACAAAGTTCTCATGAAGTTATGCTTTGAGGGCCATACCTGCTCCGGTGGCACAAGAGGAACCCACACAATATTGAACATAAAGCCGTTTGAAAACACAGTCGAATAGCAACTTCAAATAAATTTAACTGTGAGACTTAAACGTCATTGAACACCTCCTCTCAAAAGTCCAGAGAGTAAAAAGTTTAATGAAAGTTAAACTGGTTTATTATCAAGAATTACTTGGGGGAAGAAAAGAGGTAGATGTTTAAAGAGCATACAAAAAAAGGTCCATTGGTGCCTCGTTGTCATGAACGCAGTGGAATCAGTACCTGGCTACCTGCTGCCCCTCACTCAATCACAGTGCAACCACTTTCAGGAATGGCCTCAACCCTTCTAACGAAAGACTTTATCTTACTACTTTTCTCCCTATTCATCCTTGCCATTTTCCTGCACATCCGGCTGGGAATTGTTGAACTGTGCAAAAAAATTATTTGAAAAATTCAGTTGAATCTGCTTCTGCAAAATTCTACACTTAGTACATTTCTCCAGGCAATCTTAAAGTAATCATTTTCCTTCTGATTTCTAAGTAAACAGTGACTGTATTGTCATCTGAAACAGATTTCTGCTTTCTAAGTGCTCATCTGTCCTAAGAAGAGTGCTTTGGTTGAATCCAGGCAGGGAGGTCTTGTCTCATGAACAGGGTGCACAGAAAGGTCTGAAATTATGCCAACAATAACTGTGCACTTATTTCTTTTATCACCCAATCAGAGCAGCTTGGTTATGCTAGATATTTGTGCATGCAAGTAGTAGGGAGAGGGTTTGCTTTCCTATGTGATTGGTCAGTACTGTGGTTGGCACACTTTAGTTGCGCAATGCATTGTGTCAATTTGTCATTAGAGAGCACCTGGGCATGTCTGGGGTGGAGAGCTAAAGGGATGTGCAACCTTTCAGACTCGCCTTGAGTAGACAGGGCTGTAGCATATCTTTGGGGAACTGGTAAAAGAAATTCAGATACCCATTACTGCCAGAGTAAGTATCTTTGTGAAAGGGCCATGACTTACTTTTTCACTGATATGAACATGATCACCATGGCCATAGAGGATTCAGGGGCTTCACTAATGTCCTTAAGTTGGGTTCTTTGAAAAAAAAAAAAACCCACAGCAATTTATAGTTCTAGAGGGAGGGCTTGGCCCCACCTGTTATCGAGGGAGCCATGATGCTACATTGATCACTTTAATTCATGAGCTCTTTCTCAAGGAGGAATATACTGTATGTAGTCCACAATATAATCATAAATTATTTTGGTAACATGATGCTTTTTGGGTTGCCTAGTGTTGGATAGGGTTTGGATACAACCACACCTTTTCCAGGAACAGCCAGGTCATCCTGGATTAGCTCTTGTTGTTGTAGGATGGCTTGGAGGAGGGTGACTGTTTCTTTAGAGAAAGCCCAAAAAAGTAGACAAAAGAAAAGAGACATACTCTGCCTTGATTGGGATTGAAATGTAAGCATAATTTACCTTCTCTGCACATCATCAGTGCAAGCATTTGATGTGAGATTTTCTGGCCCTGGCCTCTGTCCAGCCCCATCACTGCAGTCCAAAACAAGGGTGCTGAATCTAGATTTTTACTGGTATTTCCGAACCCTGGATAGCGCCCTCCAGTACTTGTGCAACTCTGATTTTGTTGCCAAGGATAGAAGAACAGGTCTAATTGAGCTCAGACAGAGACTGGATCATACAATATACTGTACACCAATCAACCATGACATTATAATGCAAAAAAATATGCCCAGTATTGTTAGGTCCCCCCTATGCAACCTGGGCAGCTCTGACATGGCATGACTCCACAAGTTCTCTGGGGTGTGCTGTTGTGTCTGGCACCAGGACAATGGCAGCGGATGCTTTGGGTGGTGTGGGTGGGGCCTTTGTGGCTCAGAACCTGTTTATCCAGTGCATCCAATTTCTGCTTGATCTGATTGGGATCTGGGGAGTTTGGAGACTCAGTCGGAGCCTTGGGCTCTTTTTTCGTGATTTGTGCTGAATTGGCTTTTCTATCAGACAGGACAGGCTGGCTTTTGGTCCCTGTGGGCAGGGGTGAGCCAATTTGCTGCCAATGATCCAGTCACCCCTGGTATATAATTGACAAAGTTAATGATTTAATGCTACGTGGTGTTAATGTTATGTTCGTGTGGTGAAGTCTAGCCAAACTATTCTAGGCTTTCTCCAAATTACAAAACATAAGTAGACTGGATTACACCTGAAACCCTTTAGAAAGCTGTATATAAGTAAATGGCCTTGACAGAATCTACATCGTATTTTACCAGACGAGTGGACAGAATCATCTCTTTAGAACCTTTTCATAGCCTTTTCTGGGGCCTGAGGAGTGTGATTTTCATATATTTAGAAATACCCCCTGGTCCTATTTAGCAAAAAAAAAAAAAAAAATAGGGACAACCATCCCACTTTGCCAATCCAAGGCCACTGACCCAGATCTTCCAGGTCTCCATGAAACATTGAAAAGTGTGTTGGCCATCTGACACCGATTTTGTTCGATGCCTTCAACTTGGCCATAGTATCCTTAGCCACAAAAAGGAACTCCAAACTGACACTGACACACAACTGAAACTGTGGTTCCCAGTGGGTTAAGTCATCCATCAAAGTGCTGCTTTCTTCACATCAGAATATCCCAGTAGAAGTCAAAATTCCCCAGTGTAGAAGTGAGAATTCCCCCATGCTCGCTATGTACCTGAGGCACTAATCTGTTAGTCAGAACATTTGGGCGTCACCTAAAATGGCCTCTCTGTATACACGTTTTGCTTTGGAATCTCCTTTTACTGCAGCCATACAGTACAAGTGCTGGGTGGCATTCTGGATACAGGTCTTTTGCAAATGCCTTTAAAAAACACAATCTCGTGTGTGCATCTCACGTTTAACTACTTCTGTATTTATGTATAATTGTACTGTATTACAAAATTTAGTCCAGTGTAGTTAATTCCTCATTTGTTTCAAGTTGAACTTGTTATAATAATTCCAGCCATATTTATTTAAATTAAAAGAAGCTTTAGCAACAAAACTTGTAGTCAGATTTAGGTCTGTGTATGTTCTGACCTGGAAAGAAATAGTCCATAAGCATAGTTAAAATTAAATTACTTGTGACTGGTGGGCTGGTTGGGTGAATTCACACTTTTATAATCTTTCTTCACAGCTTTTTTTGGTTGTTTTAGGTGTAGGCAATAATAAATAATATCAAAAGAATTATTTTGAGGCCATATCTGTTGCGTGTTAGCTATCACACTGTGCTATCCAGTAGGTGCTCAATTATTTCTCTTGTGCTCTAGGTGGTGGATAAGCGTGCAGACATGGCTATTGGCTCACTCACCATCAATGAGGAGAGGTCAGAGGTCATAGACTTCTCAGTGCCCTTTGTGGAGACAGGAATCAGTGTCATGGTCTCCCGTAGTAATGGCACTGTCTCACCCTCTGCCTTCCTTGGTGAGTACATGTGTCATGACGAAAAACAGTTTTATTACCGCAGAGTTTAACTATTTTAAGACTTAGTGCATGTATGTTACACATTGTACAAATCTTGAGGTTTTCTATTATAACAAACTATTTCTTTTACTTTAGAGAAGATCTGTAGTGGATGAGCATTCCCTTACCAAATGCTACAGCTTGTTTTGTTATTAATGGATCTGTCTGCTTTTACATTATAAGATGCTCTTTGTACCCTAATGATCAATACAAATGCAGTTGTGTAGAGGGGACGCAATGCTTTTTGTATCCATTTCCCTCGCTTTGTGTCTGCTCTTCTCTTTTTTGTCTCTCTCTTTTGTTTATGCTTTTTCTTCCTTACAGAACCATACAGCCCTGCAGTTTGGGTGATGATGTTTGTTATGTGCCTGACTGTGGTAGCAGTGACTGTATTTATCTTTGAGTTCTTCAGTCCAGTTGGATATAACCGCAGTCTGCAGAACGGCAAGAGTGAGTCAAACCTCTGTCTTGCTTGCGGCCATGTTGTTTTTTCAGCTCGCTGTGCCAGCTTTTAGACATCTATATTGCTTTTTAATAATGGCCATATTTTACATGACTAGTATGCTGTCTATAGAGATGAATGAACACACTTGTTTAGGGAGCCGGGGAATTCTGCGGAAGACTAATAAGTAAACTCACCTAGCCTTATCCCTTTTAAGATTTGTGTTTGATTGCTCTGCAGTAGCTGCTGACTTTTCACTCTTCCTCAACCCTCATGTATAATAGAGGAGTACAGAAGCTTTGTATTCATCCTGCTGCTCCTCTACTCTCTCACGTATTTCTCGTTCAGCAATGTGCAGCTCTTGTTTTATCATCCATTCGGGTGCCCCTGCATCTAATTTATTGCAGTTAAATTAGGGCTAGACGTAAAAAAATCGCAGAGACATTTTAAATCTAAGACTTTCTTTCTCTGATTCCCAGAAGCAGGAGGTTCAAAGTTCACCATAGGAAAGTCCATCTGGCTGCTGTGGGCTTTGGTCTTCAATAACTCTGTGCCTGTGGAGAACCCCAAAGGAACCACCAGTAAGATCATGGTGCTCGTCTGGGCTTTCTTCGCTGTGATCTTTCTTGCCAGCTATACAGCCAACCTTGCGGCCTTCATGATCCAAGAAGAATACATTGACACTGTGTCTGGCCTCAGTGACAAGAAGGTATGTTTGAGTACATATGTGCATGTGTGGAGGTGAAAGAAACCTTTAAGGCAGAGTAAGTGTGTGTGCTTAAGGTCATGCTGTTTTCATTATTCAGGGGGCTCATGGATATACAGTGTAAAATCGATATGGTTCATGCCTATAGAGACACAAGCAGGAGGAGAAGGAGTGCAGTCAGTCAGGGTGGAAGATTGATAATATCTTTAGCATTATATGGATCAAACCACCTATTGGTGCCTAGATAAAATGACATATTTCTTCTTCAGCAATGCTAGATAGAGTTAAGAATAAAGCTATTAAAGTAATTCTATACAACAGTTAGTTCCGACAGAGCAGTCTGATTGGATAAGGTACTTTCTACGAGTGGTGTTAATGGACAGTAACACAACTGGGACTTGTGCGATCTATACAGTATGTACTGTATCACTCCGCATCCCACTAACTGTCAGTCGCCAGCATGAGTGAAAGTAGGTATTGTCAGCAGTGCAGTACTGAGAAGAGAGCAGCTACCTGCCAAACCCACATTAAAAACCAGTCATGGACGCTCTTTTGGCAAGAAAACACATCTGATAACATTATTTCATTTACAACAGCACATTGTCTACTTAATAACTGCTTTTACATCATTCTGAATAGCTTCTATGATGTTTTATTTATACCTAATGTGAGCTACAAAGCCAACTAGCTTATAATGCAAGTCTGAATCCCAAATCCCTCTGTATTTCCTAATTAAAGGGACAATTGAATGGACAAAGGAATTGAACAAGTGATTGTACACCTTAGTGTACACCACAATCTTTCCATTTAATGCTATTTGGGATTTAGACACAGAACCTGTGAGAAACATAAAACGAAACTTATTTTCTTCTTAGATATAAATTATTTCTCTTGTGCTCTAGGTGGTACCTACCAGATATAAACTTTATATCTTTAATAAAAAGATAGTTTATATCTGGTAGGTCATTAACCGTCAGTCGCAGTGCAAATGTGTTGGCAGAGCAAAATAATTGGTAAATTAAACAAATAAATAATAATCTGTTGATAATAAATAGTGTTTGTAAAACTGTTGTGTAAAAGCGATATC
>JAOTRS010000044.1:25833407-25853149 GCA_028565755.1 Dinotopterus cunningtoni
AATGAATGTAATTCATTAATTAAAACATTTGACATTGTATAAAGGTTTAGTTTAATTTTACTCAAGTAAGTTACATCACCTAAAAAGATCATCAGATGATGGATTGCATTACATTTTTGGAGTGAATATTCAGGCTTGTGTGTTTAGTTTTGAGGTTGTGAATGAGGCTAGGGAGACTCTATAGCCTGTCTGCACAGTGCGTGCAATTTCAGGCCTGGCCTGGTTTAAGTCAGAAAACCTGACCTGAAAAAGAATCTAAAACTATCCAGCTTCACAACCAAAGCCTCCACTGACATGTAACCGAGCTGCAGCAAGACATGGTGTCCATAGAGAACACAGGAGAGAAGAAGCGAGGAACGGAGAGGGAGGGGGGATGACTGGAGGGGGAAAAACAGGGAGAGGAGAACTGGGATATGTGAGTGAAGAGAAAAGAGATGACAGAAGAGAAAGAATAGTAAAAGGTAGAATAGAAGAGTAAAAGACAGCTATGTATACAGAGGGGACCCCATCTGAATCAGAAAATAAATATTTGAGTAAAAACAAATGGAAGTAAGAAATCAATTAATAGAGATGGAATGAGTGAGCAGTAAATACAATTATATATACAGTATATAAGGAAAATCAAGGAGAAATTATGTAGTGACTGGTTGATGTCAAAACAACCAGGATAGTAGTTGATCTGAAAAAAAAGACATCTCTAATAACTAAAAATACTTTTACAAATGATAGCTTTAAGAAAACATCTAAAAAACATAAGACATACATAAGGGTCCAAAAATCTGAAACCACATAGACTTTTGTTTTAATTTAAATTTGAAAATAGCTAGAAGACTTTAGAATTTAAAAATATATATAAAAAAAAAAAGTACGGCAGCATGGTGGCATAGTGGTTATCACTGTGGCCTCACACCTCCATGTTTGATAATTGGGATTGTGTGTAAAGAGTTTGCATGTTCTACCCGTGCTTGGTGGGTTTCCTTCATTGTTTTTCTCAGAGACATGCAGATCAGGCATTTCCAAATTGGTTGTAATTTATGAGTGAGCGTGTGTGCTTGTGCCCTGCAATGGACTGGCATCCCACCTTGTCCCCCTACGTGAAGCTGCAGGCCTCCAATAACCATGTACAGGATATGTGAGTGATTTGAGTGAATAATTAAAACAAAGAAAAAAACATTTTATATTTTACCATTTAATCTTGATTTATTAATATTAATATTAAGCATTCATAATTCTGTACTATTTCTGAGTTAAAATGTAAGCAAAAATCATTTTGAGCTTGTTAACTGCTGTATACAAAAGTTTAGATTTTCCTTATTCTAAATATTATTTTTTAACCACATGCTTAGACAAAACTTAGACAATTAGGGTTTTCGACAAATGTGTGAAGTTCAGGCCAGCTCAAGTGTACAATCAAAATCAAATATTTTCAAGATTCTATTATTTACCTAATTTATTGTGAATAATATAACTTGCACTGATTTTTCACTGAATTTTTGCATTAATTAAATTAAAATTTAAAAATAATGCAAAACAGAAGCATTTTTACTAGTGGTCTCAGACTTTTGCGCACTACTTTATGTTATTAAAAGAAAGTGTTGATTGATGGGAAATGGTCTGACCAGTTTTCTGGATCAATCAAAACGGAGATTAAATTTAGACTGTTGTTGAAAAGCAATTGTCAAGTCTTTTAAGAAGGTCTTTAATTGGATTGAGTTTTTGTCAAGAATTAAGCAGCCTGTGAGCTATGGGTAAGGCATAGACGCAGACGTGAGCACGTGAAAGTCTTTTAATGAGAAAACAAAACATGAAATAAGGAAATTGGCTTTACGCCAAAGCATGTTTTAAACAGAACATTCATCAAATAGGAACTTTTCTTAACAGGAGCTAACCAAAGCAGGAGCTTCAACAAAACAGACTTGGAACCAAACAGACTCAGACTGGAAGCTAGACAGCCTAGGAAACACACAGGCCTGGAGACACATAGGCCCAGCGACACACAGACCAGGAAAAGTAACTAAACAGAGGAGACAAACAGACTAAGAGACAAGCTAACTACAACATTAACAAAACAGAGGAGACAAACTAACCAGCTAAAGTAACTAAACAGATGCAAGATTAACAAAACAGATGCAAGACTCCGAACAACAGAACAAACGACTACTTATAATGAAACTAATGAGCTGCCTCGGTTCAGGTGAGCGCTCCCATCACCTGACCGAGGTGCATTCTGGGACTTTAAGTTCGAAAAACAGAAAAACTACAAAAAACACAAACGAGGAGTCTCTGGGCACACAGCGCCCTCTAGGGGTTATTCCTGACAGTTCTGTGCTTTCGTTGGACCATTCTTACAGGTTCTTGGTTTTGCATCACGCTTGTGTTTCTTTGGCAGTATGCTTAGGGTTATTGTTCTGTTAGACATTAAACCTACTACACCCACTTCTCAAGAGTCTTACAGATCGGAACAGTTTTTTTCCCCTATGATTGACCCTTCCATTTATTCATTCTGTCCTCTGACCAGTTTCCAAGTACTTGATGATGAATACCATGCACACATCATGATGCTACCACCACCATTCTGTACTGTGCTGGGTTTCCACCAAACATTGTACATTGTGCCAAAGTCAAGAATTTTTTATCTTAGTCAGACCAGAGAATCTTTATGAAACATTCCTTTAGACAAATTCCAAATGACTGATGACTTCAATTTATTGACCTTGTCAGCTGTTTTTTTAGATTATAACCTGCAGAACAAACTACTTCACAAGAATTATGCAACTTTTTAAAATATTTTCAGTAGCTGTGATCCACAATTAAACAAGTCAAAAGATTCAATAGATTTCTTTACTGTGGCCTTTTGTTTGTCCAACTGTCATTTATTGCTGTTTGAAGCAGTTGACTTACACATTCTTGCTGATGAGGCTGCCGAGAAAGCTCTAGGCATCTCTCCATTTCACATCCCTCTGTCTCTTCCTCCTCTTATCACTTCATCCAAGTTGTCTCCCCGAGGGTATAACATGATATAATGGAACACCCTCAGTTCCCCTGCCTATTAAAATCCAACATAACCTCCTTACTGTAACTGTCCCTAGCTATCATCTGCTCATCACCCTTTAAGCCATTTAACTATTGAATTTCACAAGCTCTTCTGTTCATTTAAAACGCATTTAGATAACCAAATAAAAACTTCTTCTCCCGTCACTGCTCATAATAAAAAGACATTTTAACATGTTAAATGTTTTGCATTCTGTGAGCCTATGACCCTGTGCCTGGATACAGTAAGACAGTATGACAACAGCATGAATGAATTAGGCAATTTCAGCAATGACAAATCTTGACAGATTTTCTTCTTGTATCTAAAGCTACTTTATGTGCCTCTTCTAATCTGCTTCAGGTCAGAGTGTGCCATGTGCTATTGATATAACTTCTAAAAATACAAGATTTCTTCATCAGGGATTAAGGAAAGAACCCAAGAGAACAGAAGCGAGAACAAAGAGAGAAAAAAAGAGAGAATGTACAGTACACATATACTGTATGTACTCATGTAGGGTTATCCAGTTGCCTTGTTTTTAAAGTGTGCATGAGAGAGTTTTCGATCACTTATGATTCTAAATGATAATGGCATGACCATTGTACTGTATATACCAATGTAGGTTTATCGAGTGTGTATAAGAGAGATTGTGATCCCTTGTTATTATAAATGATACTGGCAGCAGCTCTGTAGTTAAGTGGGTAGATTTTCCACCCCCACAGCTCGTGAGTATGATTGTGAGCTTGGGTTTCTTTTTGTGTTCAAGTACCTGTCTAAGTATCCCCAAATCTGCTTGGGTCAAAGTTTTATTTTATAATTAAAGGCAAATTTTATACTTTTACAGGAGCAGTTGGGGTGCCAACTTATCACACATAGTAATCTCAAATACTATTAAAATGGTTAACTGTTGTATATGTGGACAGTTATATGTTCTTAGCTTTTTAAGATCCTTCTCTGAAAAAAAAGGCTGTGTTGAGCAAAACTGAAGAAGAGTTTTAGGGTTCATTTGCTATCATTCTTGTTTATGTGAAATATTAAATGACCTCCTTGGCTGCTCTGGGTGAGTTCCTGTATTCACTTGGTGTCTTGAATAGACGAGGGGATCAAAGGGATATTTGTGCAAAAGAATTAAATTTGTCCCTGTGATGGGGTGTGAAATTTCCCAGGCTCATTTATGGTCCTTGGTGGTTCAGTGGCTAAGTAGTTACAGTATCCCTGTCACCTTACTGTACATTTTCCACCTTGGATCGTTGTGCATGGAGATTGCATGTTCTTCCTGTGCTTGGTGAGATTCCTCCCACAGTCCAAAGATGTGATGATTGGTGTTTCCAAATTGCCCGTGTGTGCACTGCAATGGATTGGCACCCTGTCCAGGGTGTACCCTGCCTCGTAAATCCTGTATACAGGATAAAGCATTATAGACGATGAGATGAGATGATGTTCATATGAGAATCAACTTAGGCTCTTGTACTATTAGAAAAGCATTGGACAGGTGTATTGCAGTTTTCTATATAAAAGAAAAGAAAAAAAGATCTCAGCAACTTATAAAGTCAGTTCATGCAGTGAAGTGGACAGGAGTGTTGATCTCTGGTTGGCTACTTCAGCTTACTGCATCGTTTCAGTATGGGGAGTAGAGAGGAGTGCGCAGAAAGAAAGAAGAGCGGGAAAATATGCGCACCCGAGGAGGGAGAGAGAGAGAGAGAGAGGCAGGGCTTTTTTTTTTTTTTTTATACCGGACCTCTCTGCTGTGAGGAGGCTGTGCTGGCAGGATTCTGTCGCCTCTTTGGGAAGGGTGAGTTCTTGAATTCTCTTAAACCAGTGTGTGTGTGTGTGTGTGTGTGTGTGTGTGTCGTGATCTTAAGCATGGTTTTATTAAACCATATCGGCTGCACGGTAGAAGTTCCGCCCTTTGCACAGATGTTACAGATGTGGTGCCTACACATCTGGAGTCCTGTGTGTATATCGGAATTTATGCAGGAATTTTCTAGTGAGTGCTGTAATGCAATGTCCCTGTCTGTAAGTACAGTAGCTGCTGTGCCGCATGCGTGTAAGTGAAAGCAAACGAACGTGAATGAGAGGAAGAGAGAGAATCGTTCTTGTAGGGTAAACCCCTGTCTAATTAGAGTACCGTGTATGACGCATATTAAGAGATGCAGTATTTTATGACGTAAGGTAAATACCGGAGAGTGTTGATTAAAGGTACGCGTTGGCGAGCAAATGTTCGCGTATCCAGCCTGTGTGTGTGTGTGTGTGTGTGTTACTGCTGGTTTTGTTTAATAACTGACTTTTCTTTGTGAGTTTATTCATTCTTTTTTGCTCCTATGCGATCTTTCAAAAGCTCGGTGTTGCTGTTCTCATGAACGTTCACTGAGTTTCCACTGATCGTTAATTCGTACAGTACTCTCTGTGTTCTGACGTGCTGCACCATCAGAGTGTTTCAGAGCTGACGATGAGGAATGGAGACGGGAGTCAGCAGCTGAGCGTGTGCAGTAGTTCATGCTTGAACTGAGCGCGCTCACGAGCAAGCGCGCACTTGCGCATTGGTCTGATCTCATTTTTTTAGGCCAAGGACTTTACATACCTCAGCCTTCTCCCGAGCCTCTCTCTCTCTCTCTCTCTCTCTGCTGCACTCCCTGTCCCTGTTTTACTCTTAGACTTTCACCCACGCCAATGACATTTTTGTTGCTAGGGTTTTCTAAGACGGTGATAAATCGAGAAGTTACAGTAGTGAACGTGACATCCCTGCTTCATTCAAGCCTGTTAAAGAAATAATCCCTCTTTATTCATTCTAACAGTTTAACTATTTAGTCTCTCAGAATACATGGATGTGTGCAGAATGCTCAACAAACTTCTCATTTTTTTACTGCTTTTCCTGTTTTTAAACGGTAGTTACTGAACCATTTAAATAAACTCACTCACTCATTCACTCATTCACTCATTTACTCACTCATTCATCCACCCATTTATTCACTTACTCACTCACTTACTCGCTCACTCATTTACTTACTTATTCATTTACTAATTTACTCACCCACTTAAGCCTTACTCACTCACTCACTCACTCACTCACTCCCTCAGGCACTCACTCACTCACTCAGGCACTCAATCACAGATTTACTCACTCATTCACTCACTCATTCAGGCACTTGCTCATTTACTTACTCATTCATTTACTTACTCATTCATTTACTAATTTAATCAGTCACTTATACCTCACTCACTCACTCACTCATTCACTAACTCATTCAGGCACTCACTCATTTACTTACTCATTCATTTACAAATTCAATCACCCACTTAAGCCTCACTCACTTAGTCACTTACCCACTGATTCACTCACTCATTCAGGCACTGATTCATTTACTTACTCATTCATTTACTAATTTAATCACCCACTTAAGCCTCACTTATTCACTCACTCACTCAGGCACTCACTCACTGATTCACTCACTCACTCACTCACTCACTCAGGCACACACTCACTGATTCACTTACTCATTCACTCACTCATTCAGGCACTCACTCATTTACTTACTCATTCATTTACTTACTCATTTATTTACTAATTTAATCACTTACTTATACCTCACTCACTCACTCACTCACTCAGTCAGGCACTCACTTACTCACTGATTCACTCACTCATTCACTCACTCATTCAGGCACTCACTCATTTACTTACTCATTCATTTACAAATCTAATCACCCACTTAAGCCTCACTTACTCACTCACTCACCCACTGATTCACTCACTCATTCACTCACTCATTCAGGCACTCATTCATTTACTTACCTATTCATTTACTAATTTAATCACCCACTTAAGCCTCACTCATTCACTCACTCAGGCACTTACTCATTGATTCACTCACTCATTCACTCACCCATTCAGACACTTATTCATTCACTTACTCACTCATTCACTCACTCACTCACTCAGGGTTCACTTACTTACTCACTTACTCATTTACTTACTTATACATTTACTAATTTATTCACCCACTTAAGCCTCACTCACTCACTCAGGCACTCACTCACTGACTCACTCACTCATTCATTAACTTACTCACTCACTCACACACTCATTTAATTATTCATTTATTTACTAATTTAATCACCCACTTAAGCCTCACTCATTCACCCACTCACTCACTCACTCACTCACTTAAGCTTTGCTCACTCACCCAGCCACTCACTTACTCATTCATTCACTCAATCACTCACTCATTTATTCACTCACACACTAATTAATTCACTATCTCAGGCCTCACTTAGCCACCCACTCATTTATTTATTTATTCACTCACTAATTTATTCTCTCTCACTCATTCACTCATTTATCCACTCATTTACTTACTCACTCATTTACTCACGTACTTGTTTACTCACTCACTCATTCACTTACTCACTCATTCACTTGTTCACTCACTTATTTACTCACTTAATCAATTATCCACTCACTTGCTTATTTAGTTAGGCACACACCCATTCACTCACTCACTTACGTACTTACTTATTCACACACTCCTTTACTCACTTACGCTTTCCTTCAATCACTCACACATGCATATACTGTCAGTAAGCTCTTTTATCTGGGGTTGGGGTTGCAGTGCATGCGGTGTCTGTTCCAGAAGGGCAGAGACACCTCTCATAGATGGCATGCCAGTCCATCACATGGCACCATGCACACATAGTCACACCAAAGCCCATCCATCTGCTCGCATGTTTTTGGAAGGTTAGTGTAACCAGAGAGCCTGGAGGTAACCAAGAGGAAGTGCAGGGACCTTGCACAAAAACTACACATAGATAGTAACCCAAGGTCAGGATCAACCCGCACCACTCTGTCACCACCATTCATAAAAAAATAGATAAATTACTGAATAACTAATCTATTCTATTTGGGGTGATTTCTCAGAAATTGCGGCCAGTGTTCCCAGGATAGGCTCTGAATCCAACATGACCCTGTTCAGGATGAATCACTTACTGAAGATGAACTAATAAGCTGGTATTTTTAGGCTTAAACATATGAAATATAAAGATTTTCCACATTATTATAGAGTGTTATGATATCCTAAATACTGTAGCAGGAATCCCCATGCCTGTACTTTTATTTCTCAGTAGGGCACCTTGCCAAAATTTCTCCCCTACTATTACCGTTCAGATACCATTCAGGGTTTTCTCACTTAAGAACACCAAAAAGGTAGTACCGTTGTCTTGGGAGAGGGGAAAGTGCAAATGAGGGACTGTTTAGACTGGCCAGGAAAAATACTGTAGCTTTTATGCATACCTTTAAGTGATCTCACATTCTAAAAGGGATGAAGGTTATTGTAATGGTTTAGAGAGAACTAGTATTGGAAAAGTGTAGTTAAATATTCATATAACTTGGTTTGAAATCGATTACCAGTCAAGATGCACTGCAAAATAGCAAAAACATTCTTCTTAATTAGATTGACTGGTCACTACGGACATACAGTAAACAGTTACACGTGAGTTTGTGCAAAACTTATGAGGTAGTTTTAAGGTCAGTTTAGACTTTCTATAATTTAACAGCTCAAAGAATAAATCTCTTTTTATTAACTTTAAGCTATAAATAGTGATTCTGGAGAAAGATTGTTGAGTCACTTTTCATGACAAATTCAGCAAATATCAAAAAACAGTGTTTGTACACAGCACCAGGCTCTGGAAAGGCAAAATAAACACAGCGGCACGGACCGCACCACACAACATTTTTCCAGCCAAACAGCATCGGGGTATTATGATGCTCATGCACAGGACAAGGAGAGAGGAAGTTGGAGAGGAATAGGGCGGGTTTTTTTTAAACTACATTCAATTACCCGTAGACAGGTAGTCGCATGATGTCACCATCAGGGAGAGTAAACACGAGGCTGAGTCTTGCTTATCATGAAGTTTGCATGTGAATTCCATTTAAAAAGAACTACTGTTTATGGAAAAATTATAGCATGCTAATTAATCCAAATGGATTGCTATTGTGCAGGTACATGTGGCAAGTAACACAGTCCCTAATTAGACTACAGAGGTTCCTAGATGGATGGATGGAACATTAAATTAGATTCCCACAGACATTCAGTAGTTTCCCAAGATATATGGTTTTTGTGATTTTAGTGCGGGAGACTAAAAATGCTATGCTTTGATAAGTATTTACCAGTATTGCTGTCAGAGGCTTCATACCAGCTCCAGACAGTACGGTGTAAATGTCAAGGTGTGGAGGTTGTTGATTTGGACGTCTTAGGATTGAGCCCGCGGTTGGTGGTTGCCACACCCCAAACTACTCAGCCAGGGCCGGTCCCAAACCCTGTTAGAAAAATGGTAGGGTTGGGTCAGGAATGGTATCCGGCGTAAAAACCTGTGCCAAGTTGTGTGCGGATCGGATGGTCTGCTGTGGCGACCCCTTGATAGGGGCAGCCAAAAGAAAGGAGTGCAGGAGACTCCTGAGGATTGCTGTCAGGAAGTGGTGTAATGGTATATATAAAAGTTATGGTTTGGTATATATCTTAGTTTTAAAGTTTCAGTTTGGTGAACTGAAAACAAAGACAGGAGATTTCTTTCCATTTATTTCTAATTTAATGTAAACTTGTACAAACTTGGCAACAGCGGCAAACTTTCTATGATTTCCTGAATCTATTTTTATTAGAATTAATGGAGCAAGCACCTCCAGCACTAGGTAAAGTTAGACTGAATTCACTCAGATCACAATCCACACTGAAAAGAACGCCCATTACGGATATGAATACGCCTGCATTCACACTACTACTGTCTGGAGCTGGTATCATACCTCTGGAAAACATTTAAGGAAACAGCGATATTGGTGAATACTTATTAAATCATACCATTTTTAATTTTCTAAATTAAGGTTATTTGATATTCCAAGCGTTTTCGATTCAAGATGTGTTTTGGCAGACCCATTTCATAGCATATGCAGGCCATTATGTAAACCTTTTACTTAGTGCAGTGTTATACAAAGCATAGTCCCATTTAGGAATTAATCTCTGTGGGCTTTATTTTAAACACTGTGATCTGGACGTGCTCGTAGCTTGCCACCGTTACACCGAGTCCCAGCTGGAGTAAAGGCAAAGCTGGAATATGCAGTTATTAATGCAGGAGTTGTGAAATTAAGGCAGAGCTTAAATCTAATAATTTAAAAATAACGTTGAATTTTAAAATATTGTCATCATCTATTTTTTCAGGGTAAATTAAGGACAGAACTGGATAATGACTTGTGAGCTGGATAGGTAGGCTAATATATTGAGCTCCTTACATGCTAACTTCCTGCTTAGCTTAGCTATAGTACAAACCTCATCTCTTACTGTAGTTTTGTAAAAACAATCTAACCATGTTTTGGTTGCTGTGTTTTCATTTGGTTGGTAATCTTAGCTAATCTTACAGTATATTATCTTTTATACTGCTTTATCCTGTATAAGGGGTCACGGAGGGCCTGGAGCCCAAGGAGACTTGGGGCATGAGGCAGGGTACACCCTGGGCAGGGTGCCAATCATTTGCAAGGCACACATTTGCACACAATTACATGTTCATTTGCACACTACGGGCAATTTTGGAATGCCAGTTAGTTTAATCCTCATGTCTTTGGACTGTGGGAGAAAACCGGAGGACCCAGAGGAAACCCACCAAGCATGGGGGGGGGAGTTATGCAAACTCAGTGCACACAGATCCGAGGCGGGAATCGATCTCTGAAAATGCTGAAAAGCTGAAAGTGCTAACCACTACGCCATACTTCCCACATTTACTTTGGCCATGCATGCCCATGAGTATCGGAAAGGGGCTTCTGATGGATCGACTGCTATATCTTTAAATGGGTATTGAATATATACTTCTTTTCAATAGTTTCTATTTTGTCCTTTATTATGAAGACTGGCTGATTCAGACCCATAAAATACTTTTGCAGCCAAAGACTGTATTTATTAAAAAATAAAATGAGAAAATCTGCAGTCCAGATGAGAACATAGCCTCCTGCTGCAGCAGCACACACAGCCTGAGGGGAGCGCACAATAGTTTGTCTAATGTCCTCACACATGCATTCTATCTCTCTATCTCTCTGAACTGCCATGTAAGGACAGGGGCTCGAGCACTGTCCTCTTGGGCTGAAAGGTTATTCTCTTTACTCTTGCTGCTAGGAATCATGATGGAGCTTAGAACATTGTTTTTTGCCATTAGCTTTGTATTCTGCAGCTTATAATTTAATTACTTTTATTTATGAAGATTAAAGATGCACCAGTGACCAGGATCTGGCAGTTTTCAACTCGATCGGTCATGGATGTAACCAGCCGATTAGTCTCAGATACAGTATATCTGATCCGTGCAAGCCAAATTTACACATGAGTTCTGAGGGGCGCAATGAAAAAGCTTTTCCTCTATCATCCAGAGATCAAGAGATGGCATCCCGCCTCCTGCTACAACCATCCATACGGAGCACATTGGCTGTAATATCAAGGAGGAAGGTGGTGGCATACTTGCATTCTTACATCAATCGTAGCGACACTAGCCAATCAAAGGCGTTTGCAAGATCTCGCAGACAAGCGACAAATGTGTTGCATCGCCCCCTAGAGGTTTGTGAGCAGCAGCTGGCGTCACATGTCTCAGAGGAAGCCTGTGACAGCCATTGCAGCCAAAAAAAAAAAAAAAAAGCTCTGTCCAGTAACCTGGAGCCTTGTTTCTGTGACCTTGTTCAGTTCTGGAGAAATGTAAGTTATATAATAGTCCATGTTTTATTATGTACATAACATCGAGTTTTCTAGTTAATTGAAAATAGAAAGAAAAACAGACAAAATCAGAATTAGAACTTTAAAAAAATAAAATAAAATGAAAAAATTCAGAACCTGGAATCGACTAACAAAATTGCACTAGATGCATCTCTAGTAAGGATATCGAACAATTTATTAATAGACATGTGCTGACTAAATGTGTATCATCCTATACATTAGTCTATGTGAAAGTCTGGGTTTTAACAGAATAGCAGAAAATATATATTTTTTTTTACACCACTTGTGTAACCAAAAACATAAAATCATGCCTCCCAATAGAGAATCCAGACAGAACTGAAGCATGTAATAACAAACAGAGCACTTAAATTAGATTTACTAAAGGTGCAATTTAACAGTTTCCTCCAGGAAACATAAAGCAGGAAAGCACAGCAAATCATTGGAGTACTGCTATCAAGATTTTTTTTAGCCTGTGGTGGTATTTGTCTTGATTAATGACATTTCCTCAAAACCCAAATTTTCAGAGAGCTCGCTTTCCAACGAAAGAAGCGATGATAAGTAGTTCAGTCGGCCAGTGAGCGCAGCTGTCCTGATACTTATTTTGATCAGGGATTCTGCCCTATTTTGCTTCCCTTGCTGAAGCAAAAATCTTGTGTGAGTGCGTACACTTAAATCCTCTTGCCTAAATTAAATTTAAAGACTTCTTGTTGTTCTTATATACTTTATATTGTATATGAATCAGATTATTCAGCAGTATGTCAAAATAACAGCTATGTGAACAGCTAAAAAAAAATAAAGTTTGCTTTTCTCACTGAAATGCCAATGTTAATGCTTAATGCCAGCTCAATGCATACAAACTGAACTGGCAGTTGAGGTGGTTTAAGCACCTTGTAAAGCATGTTTTCATGCACTTTGACTTAGGCAAAGCGTCACTGTCATGCTGGAACAGAGAAAATTGCACCCGAGAAAATTATGCGCTTCCAACTTGTGAAGAAGCACCACATACAGTATGGGTTAATATGATGTTCAGATGTCCACATACTTTTGGCCTTAGAGTTCATCTCATACACTTTTTAGGAACATCTGGGGATTTTGCAGTGGTTTGGTATAAATAGCCAGTAGCTAGATGATCACTTCAGTGTACTGTATGTACATTGTGGGTTGATCTCTGTTGTCAGGATCTGATCCATGATGACCAGTTATGGCCGGAGAAGCCACATCCAGGGAGAAGCTATATTCTCTGGCCATACAAAAAAAAAAAAAGTCTACTGTTTTGTAATGTAGCGAACAATACATACATGGAAAGGTGCATGATACATTCATACCAATATCAACAACACTAGCACATCATTTTCACCACATTATCAAGAATGATTCATTGCCTAAATATCTGGTCAGCAGCGATCCCTATAAACGTAATACAGTGTTTAAATGAAGACCCGGGTTCAATTCCTACCCAATGCCCAAACCCCAGCCAGTGGATGCAGCACCAGTCCCACGTCTGGATAAAATGGGAGGGAGGGCATCCGGCGTAAAATCTGTGTGGATCAGATGGTTCACTCTGGCAACCCCTCAATGGAAGCAGCCAAAAGACTAACAACACAAATACAGATGTACAGATGAGGAAGGCAGTAGCAATCAAAAAACTTCTTCTGTACATAACCTTCAGGAAGCAATTAATCAGGCATGGATTGAGCAAGTGACAACAAAGTACTGCAGACATTCTTTTCTTTGGACTTTATACTGAATCGCTTGTTGTATGGAAAATTTACTGCATAAAATGACTAAATATTCTTATCAAAAAATGTGGAACGTCATTAAAAATTGAATCTCACTTTTGTCTCAATACTTTTGGCCACCACTGTATTTCTACAGCACCTCATGCCCGGTGTATTGAGATGGCTGCAGATACACTGTTACCCAGAGTGGGATAAGGTGGTTACTGGGAATGAGTGAGGTTCTCACGTAAAGCTATTCTTGAGGCTTTAAAAAAATTTTTTTGACACATTACACACCAGCGCTACAGTTTTATTAGTACATTTTTTATTATAATAACCATTAAAGAAGAATAAAACAGGGTGAGAATTATAAGTTGAACACGTTGAACGGGTATGAAAATTTTTATCGCTAACACACCTCCTGGCCTCACATCTAAACCCCCTTTTTAGAAACCTTCTGTCCATGCAGAGCTTGGCACACACCACACTCACCCAGCAGGTTTCTCTAGCAGTCAGGCAGAACTGCAGCAGTCTCTCATGGCTCCCTTAGCTTTTTATGCCACCCCCCCTTTTTTTCTGACTCTTATCATCCTGCTTCATCCATATCTGACTTTCTCTCTGTTTTATATGAATATTCATGCTCTAATCAATCTAGTCATGTATATTCATATATCATGACTGTGGTGGCTTCCGTTGGACTTTGATGTAGCTCTTACTCCAGATGATTATCAGCTCAAGAGCTGCAGATGGCCTGTAGCCTGCATCTGCATAATCTGTCTCTTTCTTTTTTCGTATCCATGCTGTCACTCCATCTCTCTCCGGCTTTCCCCTCCCTTTCTCTCTTTCTCTCTCTCACTTTTTTTGTTCCTTTTGCCATATCTTTTCTCTCTCCTGCTCTATCTCGCTCTCTCTCCTCTCTCTCAGCCAGTCTCTTTCCCTGTCTCTCTCTCTCTCCCTGCGGTACGTTGTACTTGTCTCTCAGGGTGCTGCTCTGAGTCACCAGCTCTGGAAGACAGACAGGAGATAACAGTATGAAAACATTCATGCAGATACATACACACAAGAATATAGAATATAGAAACACATCCACAGAATGCATCTATCTTTTTATCTCTGTCTATAAAAGGGCATTTACTGTTTATCTTAGTCACTCTCTCGAAGCAGTCATATATTTTTATGATTGCAGTCGTTTAAACACTGTATTCATGCCATCACACATAACAGGGAAAGATAACGGTTCAGTCATTAATTGAGCATTGATCATCTGTTTTGGTGGAGAAAGGAAAAGTGATAACATGTGGGGTCAGTGATAGAGAAGAGGTCTGAGAGGATATGAATGTATGGACAGTGTGTAGTTCCCACATTTTCCTGCATTCTCATGGACGATCGGTTACTTAGCAGTGGCTCTATTCCCTCATCTTTCTCCCCTCATGTACATAGTGCATTGTTCATGCTGTAAACCATTTTTCAATTTATATACTTATGTGTTTGAAATGTCCTACTGAAGATGCTCTGAAAATGATTGTGCATGTGTGTGTGTCTGACCATGTAATTGCTGAATGGTGGCTTCCCTTTGAAGCAGAGCTCCGTACCTTACTGCATGGCTATGACTCATACAATAGCTCAGTTTGTGAGCTCACTGTGTGAGCATGTGTGTGTGTGTGTATGTCTCACTTACTGCCTCAATAACTATTGAACTTTTTTGTGACTGGCTGATTAAAGTAAAACATTGTTTCAGGCTGTAATTTTCCTGCATGTGATCAGTGATATGACAACAAACCTTAAAAAAAAACCTTTCCAGAACACTTCTTACAGATTTTATTTCATTACATTCTGCTGTCGATAAAGGGATGCGCTTAGAGGAAAACATCAGTGTCTGTGGGTCTCAGTACAAAAAAAAAAAAGCATTAATAATGCAGACCTACCCACAACTAATCAATCACGACAAGGAGGAGTCTGTACTTTCCTGTCAGTCATTCTGAATTCAGGTGTACTTCTCAGATATGTGCATGTCTTTTGGGTCATCGCTTAAAGGAAGTTTTAAAACTCAAAAAAACCTTTAAAGCTGTAATAAAGTTGCATGCCTAGTTTGTTCACCTTCAATAACGCTTTCCCCTTCTTTCTTAATTCCTCCGCATGTGTATGGATGTATAGATGAGCTCATGCAGCAGCAGGGCTCTCACTCTGCTCTCCACTGTGTTTGGGGCGTGCGGACTGCTGTTGGTGGGGGTTGCCGTGGCAACCGATTATTGGCTGCTAATGGAGGAAGGCATCGTGCTGCAGCAGAACCAAACCATGGACGTCAAGATGGCGCTGCACTCCGGCCTCTGGAGGGTGTGCTTCATCGCAGGTACAGTTCACACCGACACCCTAATCCCCAAATTATGCAAGCTAATTTCTGGGTGCAACGAGATGCATTGTATTGCATCAACAAGAGGGCATGTTTCTGTGTGTTTGTCTTGGTTAGAAGGATGGCATTACTCTTTTCTCATTTTAGAAAGTGAAAAAGTTTAGTGATTTCTTTCAAGTGTGTTCTAAAGCATTGACATGGATTGGGCAGAAGTTCTAAGACTGTCACTAATAAATGATTTTAGTATAATGTCAATTAAGAGCTGAAAGAAGGTACGAATGCAAATGAAACTATGATGTGTTTATAAGGTAGTGAATGTGAATAAAAATCTTTTTACAGTCTATATTTAAAAACTGTTGGCAAAGAAGAATGTGTGGTGAAGATAAACGCAACAATGTCTCAAGGATAATATTACATCAGCATTTTAAGAAACTATTTGGATCTTTGATTGTTTATTTTAAGATACTAATCAATTGAGAAGTCTTATTAATCAAACATAGTAATGTAAATACCAACCTGAAACAATCTATACCATCTCTTCCATCTATCCATATTTTGGAAACGTCTGTAGTTTAAATGGGGATTGTGGAGGCCATTGCTGATCGTTGTATTTATTCCCATTTTACACCATTTTTAATTTTAGGATCTTTTGGGTTTAAACTTAAATTATGTCTAAGAGTTTAAGGGAATTGTAATAGTCTCAGATTTTTTGGAGACATGGATCTTACTTTGCAACACTGGCCCGGCCATTCAATTCACAGGTAAACCTATAGGGAAAAAAATACGAGGGCATAATCCACCAATTTTACCTAAAATTTTTTTAACCCAAATTCAACACATCAAAACCAACAATTTTAAAGCAGGTAAGGGCGGCAGTCTGAAGGAAGCACATACGCCAGACTCAGACACAGCCTCATTCCCATCCCTTCCACTCTTAAAGGCTAAAAAATTATGGGAAAGACCTCAAAGAAATAATCAAAACGGGAGCAGTTTATTACATGAAACCTAATTGGCTAGGTTTAAACCTAGACCCCCTAAAACAGTGGATGGCATGAATCTAAAAACACTTTGAAGCAGGTTGATTCTTACACATCAGTCATAGACACATGATGAATGTGCGACAGCTTATGCCATTCAGCTGAAAAAAAAAATACATTCCATAATGAGCACTTGCATTTACTTCAGATGGCTTCACATATCTTTCCTCATCTCACCTGTTTCTAATGAGCTGCTAACAAACCCAGGGAGATTTACACCACCCAATTATCGACCCTTCATCCACCCCTACTGGGGGAAATCCATTCTTTTTCACTAATGAGTCGTATGATTTTTTTTTCTTCACCTGGTGGAATCAGTCTTCCATAAATTTTATGTTTTTTATCCTACATATTGCCTTTCAGACTTAATAGATTTCAGGATAAAATGAATTTCTTTGCATTGACCTGCACTGTACTGTACTTTGACACAGTCAAACTAAATCCTTTTTGTTATTCAGGATATCCACATAATGCTTGGCATTTTTTGTTCATCCTGTGTATGAAACGCTTCAATACCTTCCCTGTTTCTTGTTCTATGCTTTTACTCATTGTCTCCTTCTCCTCATGCACTCTCAGGTTCAAAGAAAGGAAAATGTGTGGCCTCTGAGTATTTCACGGAGCCAGATTTAGAGATCATAACAGAAAACACTGCAAATATTCTCAGTAAGTAAATACAGTTTGAAGAATTGGAGATCTCCTGCTCAAACCCAGACACACACCTGAGTTGTTTTGTTTCTTCTCAGAAATGGTGCGGACGGCTACTCCTTTCCCCATGGTGTCTTTGCTCTTTGTGTTCACTGCCTTCATCCTTAGCAATGTGGGCCATATTCGACCCCAGCGCACCATCCTGGCATTTGTTTCTGGAATCTTCTTCATCCTGTCAGGTATTGATCACTGTTTCATTAATCTTTAAATGCTTAGTACCAGACACTTAACACTATTTATCTTTAAAATTCTTAAGGTACATAGCTACAATTTTTTATAGCTTCCTGTTACTTAACTTATTCTCAAAAATAACTTTGTAATATAGCAAATTATAACTGCAACATATGGGTATTAAAAAACAAAGTTGTTTTTTTTTATTCATAAAATTTCCGTTATTTTCATCTGCCTGATTTGAGGCACTTTGTGGCTTTTTTGGTATATGTGGTGTCAGATCTGGCAAAATACCAGTCAGCAGTAACCATTGGCTTACCTCGGCTCTAACTTAACCAGAGAAACTAAAGTGACTTCTTGTCAACCTTTTAATTCCTGATTATGAACAGAACTACACCCTGCTAATATTTTGGCATTTACACTCACTGTTTTAGGAAGTACATTTTCAGTGTACCTCAGTGCCAGTCCCAAGCCTGGATAAACTGTGGAGGGTTGTGTCAGGAAGGGCATCCAGCATACAAACCTGTGCCAAATCAATTATGCGGAACCAGTCATCTGCTGTGATGACCCTTAATTAGAGCAGCCAAAAAGAAAGAAAAAAAATAGGCAGTACATTATGCATGATACTGGTAACACTTTCTTTTTAACAGTGAACTACAATTAAGATAATCTTGATCGATACCTATGTAAACCGGGGAAGCTATACGAACAGTGTTTATATCATACTTATTAGTGGGTTTTCCCTGGGTACTCCTTTTTCCCTCCCACAGTCCAAAGTCATGCAGATTAGGCTAATTGGCGTTCCCAAATTGCCTATAGTGTGTGAATGAGCATGTGAGGGTGTGTGTATTGTGTTTACCCTGCTGTGGATTTGAATCCCGTGCCTTGGAGCTTATCCTAGTAGCAAGCTAGGTAGAATTTTGAAATATGCCACATAAGCCTTGGGCAAAGAAATGATGAGTGGGCTGGGATGTAACACATCTATCTATCTATCTATCTATCTATCTATCTATCCATCCATCCATCCATCAAGCTCCCCTTAGGTACATATATTTTCCAACTCTTTCTTTCTATCCATTTCTATCTACTCCTATGGCCACATGACCAGAAGAGCAATGAATAACTAGTCTGAATGTAAAGTAACTCTTACAAAACACTGACATTAAAGACTCCTCCTAAAAATGCTATTCAAATATTTTTTCACAAAAAAAAAGACATATAAAAGATTACACTCACTGACTCGTTCTCTATATCACATATGCTATCCAGAGTTACAGGAGGTCTGGAGCATATCCCAGTGGACTAGGGCACAAGGCAGGGTCCACCCTGGACTGGGTGCCAACCCATCACAAGGCACCAGCACACACACACTCACACACTCATTCACACACTACTAGGAATTAGCATCGCTCCATCCTAGCATTCATTATTTTTATTTGTCATGTTCTTACCCTTGCTTACACAGTGAAACCTTGGATTGCGAGTAACACGATCTGCGTGTGTATATAAGATTTTTAATAAATTTGGACTTGGAAAACGAACAAGTCGTTGTTTACCAGTACCGAGTATCATGTATCACGCATGCGCTTCTTGTTCGCGTCACATGACCACAACTGAGCCAATGGTTTTTCTCTCTCTTGCGCTGCAGAATTGTGGGTAATCGTCTCCCCTGCAGGGTCTTAGTGTGCGTCTCTTCCTGCTATAATCAACATCCGTGCGTAAAACATATTTTATTTTGTGTTTGTATGCGTGTGTGTACAGCACGCGTGTAAAGCAGAAGCAAGTCTCATTAGAGAGGTTAAAGATCCATTTTTTGTATCAGTCTGCTCTTTGTGTCTGTGTGTGCGCGTGTCATTGGACACCGCGCCACACACACACACACACACACACACACACAGACCCCTCCTACTTTCGCCTTCTTAGACACACAGACACACACACACTCTTTCTCTCTGCTCTACACAGAAACACTGCTCTGTCGCGATTCTTTTCAAAGGT
>JAOTRS010000044.1:25895696-25909429 GCA_028565755.1 Dinotopterus cunningtoni
CTGTTTTTTGTCTCTCTTTCTCTCATCACAGAATGTATTAAATTGGAAAAATACCTTTTTTTTTTTTTTTTCATTTTTGCTTAAAAGAAATGGGCTTAAAAAGATGATCAAAAGATGAATATGAGATATATTCATATTTATAGACATGAATCACAAAACAATGTAGATGTGTTAAACAACATGGGACTTATGGGATTATTTTAAATAAGCAAATATACCGGAACAGACTCTTAAAATAAATTCTAATAAATTACCCTATTTAAATACATATCCCTTGCTTGCAATAACGGCATCTATCTGGAGACCGACTGGCATTATACAACTACACTATACCGCACCTTCTTTCATTTGTTGTTTGTTTTGAGTGGCTTCTCTGTTCAATTTCCTCCTCGGAAAATAGAAGGCATTCTCATCTCTGTGAAGGTCTGGTGATTTATTAAACTTTTTCTTCACAATTGTTGGGAATTTTCTTCACAGCTCTCACAATATCTCTATCATTAGCTGCTGTTTCTGTGACTGACCTGTTCATTGTCTCATTTTTGGTACACCAGTGGTTTCATTCTTTGTGCGGATTGTTATATTGGCGGTGCCCAGTGCTTTTGCAATGGCTCCGATTGGTTTTCTCTTCTTCTATCTATTAATATAAAATCTATTTTGTACTCAGTGTGCCGATACATGGATTGCCAAACGAAAGAACCGTAATAAATCTTATAATCGATTAATAGATTTTTTTCCAATCTCTAATAGACAGCCCTCAGGTTGTCATATTGGTTCATCCATTTATAACAACAACATATAAAGTACAAGCCCGAGGCTCAGGAAATAAAAGCTGCAACTCTGATCTGTCATCTCATATTTGTCATTTAATCTAAAACCCTAATATATTTAGTGTATAGCAAAAACAAAAGAACTGCTCTTGCTGTTCCAGTATTTTTAAAAGGGATTTTGTCTCCATTTATGCTTTTTAAGTTTTTTTTTTAACACTTACATTATATAATGCCATGCTCCATATATACTTTAAATATCCTTCCTCTTCTTTCTCTTTATTTTCCAGACCATGTCAAGTATTTTAAACAAATAAGAACATTTACAGAAGACCAGAACCAGTGACCATCCTATAGCACAAGGAGGAAGACGAAATAAAGAAAAGCAAGGGGAGAGAAACAAGTGCAGAGAGGAGAGGAGAAGTGTGCGAGGTCAGTCGATGGACGCTGCCCAGACCAAGGGGACAGCAGATTCTCATTTAGCAGGGAAAAGAAAGATTTCAAAATTGAGTCGAAGGATAGAAACTCGCCATCAGGTAAGCCTGAAGATGAAGATGTGAATTTATTTGCTTATCATTTGCTTAACGAATATTTATTCATTGTTTAAACATGTAATGATATTAAATTGTATTTCATTTATATGCCAATCAACCAGAACAGTAACACCACTGCCAGGTGAATTGAATAACATCGATTATCAATTATATACTAGTAAACTGGTGGCAGGATCATGATCCCAATGTTCATCTATGCCTGTGGTGACCAAAGGCCAGCTGCTACCACAGAAAAGCCAATGTAGAAAAAATTGCTGAAAAACCTTTCTATCACAGTCAGATACCTTTCTATCTGACTGTAATAGTAAGGTATCAGAACACCCATTCGATTACAGCCTGCTGTTTATAAGGCTTAGCAGTCAAAGAGCTCCAGGTTGTTGATCCAACACATCGACTCTCATAAACACTATGCAGTGCATTACGCAGGAGAATTGAGCAGTTCTTTTCATGAGTCTTCTAGTCCGAGTTGTTCGTTCCTTTGAATTCATTGCATGCATGGGAGTCACATGACAAAAGAACGAACAATTCGGAATAGAAGACTCAAAGGTAACTACTCATTTCTGTTTCCTGTACATAACCTACAGAGGTTTTGAGATGCTTTGCGCATGCGCACCCAGTAGAAAATGAACGAATCACTCTAAGACTACTCGTTCTTCTGAGTCACGTTAAAGATTCATTCAAAAAGAACGAATCGTTTATGAACGAACCATCACTAGTGGCCACTAGTTAATAAGACTAATCAGGATAAAAGGCTTCAATTAGCTAGATATAATAAATACTGGACTTTGGAGCAATGGAAAAAGGAAGCTTATGAAGCGATGCACCCATTACCCATTATGCATGTACACTAGAACAATACTGGAGATGTCAAAACTATAAAATAACATAAAATGAATTAGGAAATTACCTAACAACACTAAGTTGGTATTTTAAGACACAAAAATCAGCTGTTCTGGAATAGTTTCCTGCAAGAACAGTATTGTCGAGTGCATTTGCAAAACCCATCAAGCACCATGATGAAACTAGTTCTCATCAAGACCATCCCAGGAAAGCAAGACCAAAAATGTACCTCTGCTGCAGAGGAAAAGTTCATACAGAGATATCAGCCTTAAAAATCACCAAATAACATTTCCTCAGATTTAAGCCGTAATTAAAGATTTACAGAGCATGAGTAGCAGACACACCTCAATATCAACTGTTCAAAAGAGATTATAAATATTACTACAGAATTATACTAATACTAAAGATTATATTATATTATTACAGAAGGTGTATCCAAACTTTTGACCAGTAATCTATGTGATTTTATGCAGTAGCCATTTATTTCCATGTTGACTGGCTAAAGTGCATTTTCTCATTGGGTCTTCCTCTGCTTACATGTAGTTCCAGTCTTTGCGGTCTTCTGACTAGTGTGCAAGTTCAAGTGAGCCTCACACATATTATTGTGCCATGTTTGCATAGTCACCTGCTACTTTAGCCAGATTCATAAATGCACTAGTACTAGGGCTGGAGCTGTGTCTCTGTACACCCTCATTTTCCTCAGTAGGTAGTCTAATCATGGTGTCTCTAGTGACTCAGAGATTTTTACATGCCCCATTATCTACTAAACTAGTGGGCATGTGGCTAAGCACCACCGCAGTGTTTGAGTGCTGCTCAGTGTTAGACTGCCCCATTAGCTGGATTGCTAACACAACAACCAATGTCAAAACCCTAATTTTCCCCATCAGGTTGTTTTTGGTTGTGAAGTAAAATGTTTGTTCCCTGTTGGACAGAGGCATGATTAAAAGCATAGACCCCATGGTTCAGCACTCAATGTACTTTCTCGTTCAGAAGAATGATGGTTCAAAAAAACTGATCACAGTTATTATCTGATTTGAGAGAAATATACTGTTTTCTAATAGCCCTTACTTCTTAGTGGATCTGTACATTGTACAGCACTGTGCAAAAGTCATGAGCCACCCCCCATTTCTTCATATTAAATTAAATTCAATTATGTAGATTCAATTAAAGAAATGGAAATGCATATTTTATAACAAGCTCCAAGTGCCTAAAGATGCAATAAAAAAAAAAAATTAACAGCCTCAGCAGCAATCTCATTTCCCCTCTCGTCTGTTCCAACCTGATCATGTTAGAAGTAGAAGTTTTTATGCTTAAATGATTCATAGGTCTCTGTGGCTTAGCAAAGAATAAAAAATTCTCTGAAACTGGTCTGGTACAGGGGCTACACTAAAAATGAGAGACAAAAACTGACCAAAATCAAGACCAAAAAAAGTCCTTCAGGAAGTCTGAAAAACTATTCCTCAAAAGTACATTGAAATACTGTTGTATTTCAGCTCCTCTAGGTCCCAGGTTCGATTCCTTTGTCAGGTCTGTGTGCATGGAGTTTGCATGTTCTCCCTGTGCTTGGTGGGTTTCCTCCGGGTTCTCTGGTTTCTTCCCACAGTCCAAAGACATGCAGATTAGGCTAATTGGCATTCCCAAATTGCCCGGAGTGTGTAAACATGTGTGTAAATGTTAACCGGAGGTCCTACCATGGTGGTACAAAATGGGAATGAATACATTGGTCGTCATTAACCTCCAATGGTTATCATTGGCCTCCATGGTCCCTGGGTGGACTGTAGAGGTCCCTAAATGGATGGATATATAGTATGTACTTATTATCTCAAATCACAAATTCTAAAATTTGCCTTTAAGAGAGAGAGATTCCTGTTCAAAATTGTAATCTATTACCTCACTCTGCAGCAACTCAATTCATGCAGATTGCCAAAGGTTTCAGGATATGACCATAAACTGGAAGACTTGCTCCTGTGTTTCCCCACCAATGATCAGACTATCCAGTAAATGTACAGTACTGGCTAGTCTCACATAATATTATTATATTATATTAGTAATTTGCAGAAATTACTTGGCAACTGGTCAGATGTTTAAGTACAAGTCTGGCCCTTATTGAGGGTGCCACCATCTCTGATTCCAGTTGCAGTGGTAGTTCTCTTGGGCCTTATGGAAGAGACATTCAGAAGTAGGTTATCAGGCTGCAGCTAGACCCAAAGACAGAGATGCATTCTCTACTTAGCAAGATGGACATGAGGGCTAGGTCAGTATAGATGCATGTGCAGCCATCTACCTGTGCCCCACATTTATCATGGATACTCTCCCTACTGACTAGGGGGCATAGAGATACTTGGGGTAAGATCAGAACACAATGAAAATTGTTGGAAGATTGCAACATAAATTCCCAGTGATGCCACACCATCACTGACTGGGAACCAGTCGACTGTGCTCTAAGGTGAAGCATGGCTTACTCTCCCTACCCTGTAAATTATGGCACCTGTATGTTCATATATGTGGAAGAGTGTTGATAGAGCATACAGTACATCTCTAGGCTATCTATGCGATATACGACTGGAAGCTCAAAGTGAGGGTAGTGTGGTCCTCAAATTCTTCTTACCAGTTCATGTTGTTCCAGGAAGTCACATGATCAGGGCCTGCTTTACACATTGCTTAAATGCTTTTCATGTGAACCCAGTTAACGTTAGCATCACTGAAATCAGCTAATGGGTAAAATGGCTTTCTTCAGCAATTTAGCAGCAATTTGACCAACAGATAAACTATTGATTTGTAATTTTTACATCATTCCACTAAGTCCTAAAGTTGGTTGGTTTCTTATGACATTAGGAATAGGTTGTTCAGGCGATTCTCACCACGGCTAGTGAAATAGAATTATAATTATGTATATGTGGCACGGTTGTGTAGTGGTTATCAATGTAGCCTCGCACCTCCAGGATTGAAGGTTCAAGTCCCGCCTCAGGTCTGTGTGTTTGTGTGTGAGTGTGTGTGTGTGTGTGTGTGTGTGTGTGTGTGTGTGTGGGTTGGGCATGCATATTCTTCCCATGTTTGATGGGTTTCCTCCGGGTACTCAGGTTTCCTCCTATAGTCCAAAGACATGCAGGTTAGGGAATTAGTGTTTCCAGATTACCTGTAGAATGTGACTGAGTGTGCTACTCTGCGATGGATTTGCACCACGCCCAGTGCCCCAAGTCTCCTGGGATAGCGTTCAGACTTTCTGTGCCCCTGTACATGTTAAGCGGTATAGAGCATGAGTGATAAGAGTGATATGTGGTTTTATGGAAACTGGATGATCAGAAGAGGTTCTGGTCAATCAGAAACTGTTGACCCAGTGACAACTTTTGGCATGTGTGCGCCTGAAAAAAATAAACTATCTGAGTGAGCTTCAGCCTCCTTGGTGGGTATTCAGGGTTCACAGAACCAAAGTTACTTATTTAACTAGTAATCATCTGCAAAAATGCCAGTGTCCACCACCTGTAATTGCTGCCACTGATATTATTAGTCAATATTTATCTTTTGTACAAATCTATGCTGTAGAAACTAGTAATATTCATTGCCTTTTTCTGCAATTACAAAACATTTTCCAATATTTCCCTTCCTTTTTTCTTTTTCTGCTCTTTTTATACTCTTTTTCCTATTTCCTTATTTTCTCTTCCATGTGTCAACACAGGCATGGTGTGTGAGAAGGGGATCCAGATCCTTCTCACCATCGTGGGGGCATTCGCCTCCTTTGGCCTGATGACGGTGGCAATTGGGACAGATTATTGGCTCTATTCTCGTGCTCTGATCTGCAACAGCACAGCCAATGTGACGCAGGATGACCCACACAACAAGGACAAAAAAGACCCTGGAGCCCTTACACACTCGGGCCTTTGGAGGATCTGCTGCCTTGAGGGTCAGGAGCTCTGCTGTCTTTGGGATATGCAGTCTTTAGGATTGGAAGGGTTTTAATGGTTCGGTTAGATTAGCCAGAGACATTTGAATTAAGGTTAGAGGTATTTATTAGCAACAGGAGTTAATAACCATTCCATAATCGATCATCGTTTTAAGTAAACTAATCGATGAACAATTAATAGTCAGTTTAGCCATTTTTTTAAGTCTGTCAATGAGTAAAAAAATCTATATTGAAGTGCATATAATAACAATAGGAATCACCAGAGAACAATCGATAAGATATTATCATTCGATTTTTATTGCAAGTTTTTAAATACCACAATTTTACAAGTATCCTGATTTGATTAAAAAAAATCTTGACTTTGTTATAATTCTAAACAAACTTTGTAAATACTACCACATAGGACGCTCTGTTGCCTGCCAACATAATATAGTGTATATGTGAATAGTTTAGAGTGCGCCACCTCGAGAATTACAGTTAAACCTTGGATTGCGAGCATAATTCGTTCCGGGGGCATGCTTGTATATCAAAACACTCGTATATAAAACTAAATTTCCCCATACAAAATAATGGAAACCTTAGACGATTCATTTAACAGCTCAAAAATATTCATATAAAATAATTAATACAAAATGTAAAGTAAAAATAAAACAAATTAACCTGCACTTTATCTTTGAAAAGAATCCAAACAGAGCAGTGTTTCCGTGTGTGTGTGTGTGTGTGTGTGTGTGTGTGTGTGTGTGTGTGTGTTTGTGTGTGTTTGTGTGTGTGTGTGAAGTAAGATGAGAGGAGGAGGGAAAGGGCGACTGTGTAGGATGACTTTTACACACACATACACACGCACCTGTGGCACAAACACATAGACACACACACATACACACACACTAACGGAAACACTGCTCTGTTGGGAAACTTCTTTAACAAGGAACCTCTCTAATGACATTCGCGCGTGTAAACAAACTAACGGAATCAGTGCTTTCTAACAGAGAGAGACTCTAGAAACTGGATTTCTCTAATGGACCTCACAATGTTATACACTGTATGTGTGTGTGTGTGTGTGTGTGTGTGTGTGTGTGTGTGCAAAAGTCATCCTACACAGTAGCTCCCTCCCTCCTCTTCTTACTTCAGCTTCACACAAATATTCAAATTCAAAGCACACACTAACGAAAACACTGCTCTGTCTGGATTATTTTTCAAAGGTAAAGTGCAGGCGCACTACGGGTGCGCAACCACCCTAATGGAATCACTCCTCTAAACAGAATCTCTCGCTCTGCTACAGACTTTTTTTTCTTCATGGAGGCAGTTGTTGCAGTAGAGTTACTAAGGAACAGTCACTACACTTGGACATAAAATGAACTGAGTGTTTAAAAGACTGAATAAGGGAGACGGTTACCCACAATCCCGCAGCGTGCGCAAGAGAAGAGCCATTGGCTCAGTTGTGATTACATGACACTCGGCAGACAAAGAACATGTGCACTACTCATATATCAAGCCCTCGCTTGTTTATTAAGTAAAAATTTATATTAAAATTTGCTCGTCTTGCAAAATGGTCGCAAATCAAGTTACTCCCAATCCAAGGTTCCACTGTAGAAAGAAAAGGCAACATTTTACCATCTTAAATGCAAAGATTAACGATTCTGGAGTCAATGTGGCAATACACGAATTGACACAAATGAATTATGATACATAACTGGATCAATTTTTAGTACATTAATGTATGTCTTGTTCAATATAAATTTTCCTGCTAGGCACACAGACTAAGTAATTGGGGCCAAATTCCACAACCCTTGTTCTGTGCAAAAAATGCATTCCAAAGTTCAGCTAAGATTCATATGAAGCTTCTGCAGTTGCACTCAGCTAACTGAAGTTGGTATCTTTCAAAGTTTATATATCTAAATATATCAAAGTATATTTAGTACAAATTTTAACCATTTTTTTTGCTATTAGCCCTGTGGCTAGTTTAAGCTGGCCATACACAACCATGTTGGCCAGTTGTGCTGAAAAAAACATGCAACATTGCGTATTTAGGAAATATTTATCGATTAAAATCATTTGGGGTTTTTCATGATGGATTATTGAAATACACAGGAAAATTAACTGATCATTGATAAATTCATTAGTTTGATACATCAACTGTATTTCAGTGCTTACAAAGGACAGTGTTTTTGTTGCAGTTCTTTGATAGAGTGGTACTTCACTCTATCAAACAACTGCAACAAAAACACTGATTTAAAAAAAGCCTGATTTAATAACATGGGAACAGAACTATGTAAAAAATATTTTAAATAACTTGAGCTTCCATTCATATTGGACTTTTTAAATGCAATATTTATCTTTTATAAATACACAGTGAGAATTCACAGTAGGCCGTTGCAATTCTTGGGCCTGAATGAAAGCTGTATTTTTAGTCTCTAATGTGGACAATGAGAGGAAAATCACCAAAATCCTAATTAAACTACTATTCGTGGTTCATCTGAAGAACCAGGCTAAAAGGGATGATAGTCATGGATGGGCATGTTGCGTTTCCACAGCAAATGTTCTCACTCATCCCTTCATCACATTTACCCTCCTTTCAGGCTCTACCCAGCTATTGTGCACTTCTAATTTAGCCTCATGGCTAAGCTCCATAACAACAAAGCATTCAATTAAAGATAAGCTCTCACTTTGCTGCTGCACCTCTATCTTTCTCTCGCTAGTTCTCCCTTTTACTTTCATCACTTTCCCAAACTCTACTCCTCTCTACTCTAATCTGTGCAGCACGTTTCTGTTTCTCTCTACCACTGCTACTTTCACTACACCTTCTTTCTCCATACTCTCTTATTCTTCTCTCGGCAGATGCCGTGGTGCATGGTTGGCACAGTTTAGAGGTCAAGTAATCCTCTCTGTCCCCAGGGATTGAAGGCAAGAAGGGCACTAAGCAGGGCCTCTGAGATTAGGTGAAGTGGAAGGAGGATCCATTTTTATCCTGCATAATCAGTGCCAAAAAATTGCGCTTACACTTTCTGTCTAAGGGGCTTTACAGTAAATTGGTACATACAAGACATTTACAGTAACTTGGATGTTCTAGGCGGAAAAAAAAACATAACTTTGTGCTCTTGCTTTCCATTAACACTAACACTTGAGATTGGAGGGCAAGAGTCAGTTTGCTGCTTTTATGTCTTTAAGTGTATACAGCAGCTCAAGGCCACAAGGGGACTAATGTGCAAGGTCAGGAACAAAACACTCAAGATCTTATTTCCAAGAAATGACTGCGGCTTTGGACAGAGGTGTCACTATGGGTCAGCCATAGAGCCATCCTGTCTCCAGAAAGAAGCATGATCTGTAAGCACGAATCAAACTGGAGAGCCCGGTTTCTAATCCAGGAACTGTGCTGACTTTTTTACCTTTTGTGCCTTCCATTTCTTTCTTACAGACTAATATCCATGAGGAAATTAAAAAAAAAGACAAAGTGGTGAAATGAACCCAAGACCTTCCCTCACACCTGCCCATACCTCCTTTCGCCTGTGTTTCATCTCTACATCACACTTTTTACTCCATTCATCACCACCAGTCATGGTGTCATCATATTGCGTCAGTCTGTGTGTCAACAGTAGGCCCCCAGCACTGGAGAGGGTAGCTATCCAACTGCCTGCATGACTCCAGGGCGCCATTCTGTGTCTGCATGTGTATATATTTGTGGATGAATTGTGTTGTGCAGAGTCCTGTGTGTCTATAATCCAAAGCTCTGTGTTCAGATAGAGTGGAACATTCAACAACAGAGATGATGGGTTTAGTAGTTTAGTTTATATTTCATATGATTGAGACAAATCAGTCAAGACTTCGTTGCCAATGAACTGATGGATTTATTTCAGGATGGTGGATATTTTATAGATTTATCTACAGTATAATTCATCTCGTATTTTTATCCATAAAATTTATGTAGTTAGATTGTTCATTTACCTGTCAGATTATCTGATTCAAGCTGAATGTCTTATTTTTGCTTGTAAGCATTTTACCTGCTGAAGAAAAAGTGCCTGATTGGGCTCATCATGTAATTATTATCATTGGCTATAAGCAGGGGAGACTGAGCAGGCTGCATTTGGAATTGATTATAGCAGCCATAAAACGTTATTGGCTTGGGTTCATTTTATAGTACTATATAAGTCGAAAACAGCTGTTGATATATTTTAAAGCGTCTATATTTTAAGGAGTATTTAAATAAATGTGTTTAACTGATTAACCTTTTAAAATTAGCTGTCATATAAAATGAAAATGTATATCACCCAAATAAAATCACAGTTCATGTAATTATTACAGTTCACCCAATAAAGTCTTAGGACCCTCGACTTCAGTGGCAGCTGGTGCAAAAAAATTTTTGGGGGGCGCAAACAAAATTAAAATTTACCTTTTAGTAATTGCCTGTAAATAGCCATAAGAAGTGCTGGATCACTTGGCTGCTGCTTAATTAGAAGATCAGGTCGATCTGGTCCAAGCTCTTTAGCTTTTTTTCTTTCTTCGACCGATCGCCTTTCGAAGAAGTATTTTAGCAAACAAATTACATAATTTCTTCTCATATTTAGCTGGCTTCCATGTCGATCACTATTCAATACATTAACTAACAATCTACTGACCGTTAATAAGACTTGTTGATGGTCCAATCACATGAGCCCAAATATTTAAAAACAATATTGATTCGCTAAGAACAAAAGTGGGAGGGTTCGGGGTGCACAGTGCTGCGCCCCAAGGATGATTTAAAAAATCCAATTAGAGCTCAGCCTTAAGTCACAGGCTTTTCAAAAATTTACGTGCCTACATAGACACTCGTTTGTCCGGCGCCCCGTGTACACGAACACAAATGAACTATTTATCAAGAAATACAGCGGAATATTGTGACTAAATGACTTTATTTACCATAATTATTATGTTAAATAAATAAATGTTAAAGAAGGATCCTTCTCTGCCTAACTTTAAGGGGACGGCGCCCCAGTGCCCCTTATTGACCAGCTGCCACTGCTCGACTTACTGTATATTCCACACTTGCAAAATCCCAAGTCTTTCCTTCTAGTTTCACCTTAGTTCACCTTGAACAGTATGCTTGATGATCAATAACTAGGAACTTAATGTTCCACTAATAATCAGAATAACAGCTCAATCGGAATAAAATTGCCTTATGTAAACACCTCAGTCAGAACAGTCTGACCCGATCCAGCCCGATTGGATGAGAGGCAAATAGGTAAATATGACCCATGTAAACACTTGATCTGATTGTTTCTCTCTTGCTGGAATAAATGTATTCTTTCTGTGCATGCTTGCCCCATACAGTATAAGGGTTACGTTGGTTGACACATTTCTGGGAGGTGAATTTTTGGTCTCATTCAAAAGAGCAGCTCTCTCCCACCTGTCCCACCTTGGATTTTTATCCACTAGGTCGCTGTCTGAGGAAGGAACACTTTTCACACCTGTTTCAAACACCTAACCAATCACAGATGTGACTAAATTCTTGTATTCGATCATAAGGTAGAAGGGTTGATATCTTGAAAAATATGGAAAGCTAAACTTAACCTCAAAATTGGAGGACTTCTTATGTTATTTTTCCAGAACTTTGTGCATGTCAAAAAAGTTATATTTTGATCAAATACTTTGAGCATGTAAATGCACAGATCAGTGTCCATGTAAACAGTTAAGATGGAATCTCTAATCAGAATGGTTTCAGACAGATTAAAGGAATAATATTAATGTAAGCATAATAAACTCTAATAAAACTTAATGAACTCAGCACTCCTGAGTTTATTAGGTTAATAGTAAGCTCATGTTTGGGTATAATATACACTCAAGGGCAAAAGCACTAATTAAAAAAAAAATTGCAAAATTCTGAATGTTATGATAACCCAGATTCTAATTCATGATTTTGTTTGCTTTATTGCATTAAGACATGGTAAAATTACCATCATGCTAGTAAAGCGGTACTTTATGGAGAACAGAATTTACATCTTCATAAGGAGAGCAGTGAATATAGAGAGCAGTTTGATATCCAAAGTAACGGAAACATTCTGATTATGTCTTTTTTCTTTAAACTATCATGCCCCATTTAGATGATTTAGAAAATGCTAGAAGAGAGAGTGCCATTGGAATGCTTCAAATTGGTGCAACACAGGCTCGAATAACGATAAGTAGAGCAACATATCGATCACCTGTACTCTTTTATATAGGTGTGAAACGAGGGGTGTGCTCTCAGATCAACCACTTTCCAGAAGATGCCGACTTCGACCACGATGGAGCAGAGTACGTCCTAAGTAAGAGACATTCCTTACTTTCTGTGAGCGCTGGTGAAGGGTGCAGAGTAGGATTATGTAAAAGAGCTGTAACACAGGAGATGTTGTCAAATCTAGTTCTGCAGAAATCACACTAAGTGCATGTAGTTTTTGTGAATTGTTGGACAAGTCTGATAAATGACTTCAGGGAAGCCAATGATTACGGCGGACGCACATGCAAGCGCTCATATATGCGTGTGTGCGCATGCATCCTAGCTAGCATTCATTTGATATTCATGTCATGTGCTTTAGCTGTGGCTGCAAAGCTAATCCTCGAATGGGATTTTGGACTCTGGAGAAAAAACAGCTTCTCTCCTGAGGATTTCTCAACAGGAAAAAAAAAAAAGATGAAACCACATTGAGGAGACATGATTAAATTATACAGATGTCACAGGATAATTAACAATTTTTTATATTCAGTTTGTAATTGTTTGAATTGAACTCGACATTCTTTGCAACCTTGTGATTTTTAAGGTTCTCTCACAATAGAAAAAGTTTAAATTTTTAATACCTAACCCGAAACTCTTTGCCCCATCGCATCCCTATCCCTTCTTTATCCCCAACTTGCTCTCTCTCTCTCTGTAGGAGTGGTTCGGGCTTCAAATATCTTCCCTATTCTCAGTGCAATCTTGTTGCTGATGGGAGGAGTGTGCATTGCCGCCAGTCGCTTCTACAAGAGCAAGAGGAACATCATACTTGGAGCTGGCATTCTGTTTGTAGCTGCAGGTTTGGAAATCTTCTCACTGTGTTCGCTCTATTTGACATCTCGATACACCGAGGTGACAATATATGAGACACATTTAACTAGGATGTACACTCATTGGCTGCTTTTGTAGGACTAACCTAGTAACTACATTCTCTAAATGAGATATAATCAGTAGTGATGGGTCGTTCATGAACGATTCGTTCTTTTTGAACGAGTCTTTAACGTGACTTAGAAGAACGAGTAGTCTCGGAGAGTGATTTGTTCATTTTCTACTGGACGCGCATGCACAAAGCATCGCAAAAACTCCGTAGGTTATGTACAGGAAACAGGAATGAATAGTTACCTCTCGAGTCTTTTGGTCCGAATCGTTCGTTCTTGTGTCACGTGACTCCCATATGAAGTGCAATGAAGTGCAGTACACAGAAAACAGAATTGAATGGTTCTTCTCAAGGAGTCTTCTAGGCCGAGTCACGTGACTCCCATAGACGCTAAGCGGTGCAGTAGATTCAAAAGAATGAACAATTCGGACTAGAAGATATGAGAGGTGAGCTGCTCATTCTGTTTATTAAAAAATGTCCTAAGCTGCGTTGTAAGATTTTCGTTACTGGAACTATAGCCAAAATTTGTGTATGTAGACGTGTTGGGGGTCTGTTTATTGAAAATGTAACATTTTATTTT
>JAOTRS010000044.1:25917577-25936654 GCA_028565755.1 Dinotopterus cunningtoni
ATTAAAAATCTTTGCTCGTCTTGCGGAACACTCGTAAACCGCGTTACTCGTAATCCGAGGTTCCACTGTATACATGATCATGGCCACCCAAGGTTCATTCAAGCCTGTGGAGACCAAAAGCCAGCCTCTCTATGCCAAGCCTAGAGCAAAGCCATTGTAGCACAAGTTAATGCTGGCTATAATAGAAAGGAATCAGAAAACTCAATGCATTACAGAATGTTTAGCAGGCAAAGAGTTTAAGCTTGTTGGATACTGTATATAGAAATATATTGGATATATACTGTACTGTATGTATAAACAGTAAAGAATCTCCTGCTAATGTCCTGGTGCTAGAAACCACAGAGGTCTTGTTAAATCATCCCACAAGAGGCCAGAGCTGTTTTATGGCAAGGGGAACTGACACAAAATTGGGCTTAATGTTTAGGTTTTTAAAGTTATAGCTGATTGATGCATGAACCCAAAATAGAAAGTGTACATTCTTGTTGAACATCACATGGTTGTTGCTGACGAGTAATTCTTTTTTCACAATATATTATACTGTATATATTGTGAAAAAAGAATTACTCATCAGTTATCTATGTTATTTTGGTAAATTATTTATTCTGCTTAACCCAGATTCTTTTAGCTGGTTTTTCAGCGTTCACATATTTGAATTATATGGAACAAAACCGACAACCTATCTCAATTAAAATTTCTGAGTCTTAAATTAAAAAAAAAAAATCACAAATAAAATGTATCATT
Organism: Dinotopterus cunningtoni; assembly: GCA_028565755.1. NCBI lineage: Eukaryota > Metazoa > Chordata > Actinopteri > Siluriformes > Clariidae > Dinotopterus > Dinotopterus cunningtoni. Next base: position 25,918,319 of record JAOTRS010000044.1, read on the forward strand.
AAACTAATTTACGCTCAACATTTCTGCCGTTTTTACTGTATCTTTGAAACACACCATAGCCAATCAGCATTCAGTATATAAAATCCAAATAAGACGCACTCTTTTGTTGTGTTTTTGTGTTTCCAGACTTGCTGTCATGTTTTAAGTTTTGCTCCAATATGCTGTATCCATTATTTTGCACTTACAGGCCACCACCATAAATACAGTAACCTCTAACCAAATTCTAACCAAAGGATATACAGTGTAACAGTGCTCTGAAGTATTTTCCTGCCAGAGCTTTCGAGCCTTTCCAGACAAAGCCCACCCCTTGAACCTGTTGGGAATGACTATGATCGAATGCAAAGGAAATTTAGGTGCAGTAAGCAAAATCTGACAAAATATGAAGGAAAATGAACATAACTTAAAATGGTGTGGAATGTTCCAGACTGACAGGTGGGCTGTCTTACATAAAAGCAAATGACAAGAAAATGTAAAAATCCTACTTACTGCTATTTTACCCAGCCGATGTTTTTTTTTTTTTTTTTAAAGAACACACTTCATTTACAAACTAAGGTCCTTCAGAACAGCTGAAGTTTAACATGCAATATACCTAAACACTTTAAAGTCATGTAAGGTTGACTAATAAGTTGAACATTACGTTATACAGTAAGTCTGCCATTATCCGGAAACTGTACAGAGCTAATGCTGTTTTCATGATCTACAACTCCATTCACATTTTGAAAATTCTCCAAGATGGAATTCTCTGATGTTTTTTGAACAATAACATGCCAACAGGAGAAAATAATTTTAAAAAATACCTGGTAGATCTTTTCATATATTTTAACCAGACCTGATTTCATTTGTGTTTAATAGTGGAACAATTGAAAGATTCCGCACAATCATTTTCCACTATGACCACCATGTTACATACATCGCACTTCCATTTTTTAAACAAAACCAAGACCTATTTCAGAACTTCTATGAGGGGTGATCAAGCCAAACCAGGATTTTGATAAAAGTAAAACCAATTAATATTTTTTACTTCAAGCTCTGTAGTGATGAGACTCATAGCCGCAGTAAAATATTTGAATGGTGCAAACGTTTTATAGAAGGCTGTTTATCTGTAAACGATGATCCCGGCCGAGCTGGAAGTTATGGCCACATCCTCTGCATAGTCCTGACCTCGCCCAAAGCAATTAACATATGTTTGGACCATAATTGAGTTTCTGGGAGGCCAGTATTTCAGCAGGCAGTCCAATCATTGCTCCGGCATTCTGAGAAAACTTTCTACCTTGATGGTACCCAAACACTAGTAAAACACTGGAAAAAAAGAATTAGTGTAGCAGGGGATTATATAAAGAAATAAAGGTAGTCTTTACTACAGGACAAAAGTCCTGTTTCACTTGAACACCCCTCATATTTTTTACACATTTTATTTCCAAAACAAATTTTGATGTAAGAAAAACGAAAAAGAATGTGGCATCATAAATGCAACTTCAACCAACTCTAGTCTAACCCTAGATTATATCCTTTGACAGTCACAGCTGACCGGTGTTAATTATCTAATAAAAATCAAACCGAAGATCTAATCTACTAGCATACCTAATAAAGTGGCCACTCAGTGCTTAATTCAGCATTTTCTAAAATATAATTCTGGTGTCAATCAATTGCAAGAAATCATAAAACCTTATGCACAATTGCCAGTCTTTTCAATCAGTCTTAAATTTCTAGAGAAATCCAGTTTTCCTAAGCACTGCTATTTCGGTGCTTTATGCATTTCTTGAAAGGATTGTAGGGTAAGGAAAGCAACAGGAAAAGAACACCGCCAAGAAGAAGGATGGCCCCGGCCGAGCCTACACAGGCCACTGACCAGGACAGCTCATAGTGCAGAGGGACACTGTGATCACTCGCCAGCAGTGCCAGTACCGATCGGTGGAAAACCAGGATAGACACCAAGATCATGACGCCTGAGATAAATAAAGAGAAAGAGACAAGCCAAGAGATGAGACGCAGGCAAGAAAAATATGAAAAAGTGAAAAGTTTTTGCAATTGGCTGCAATGGGGTTACTGAACTAAGAAGAGAAATTAGTATGAAAAATCTTTATTAAATCTTGTTTCAGAAGTGTACATTTGACAAACTACAAGTAATGTCTTCAGATGTACAAAAAGTTATGTAAAATATTACAAATGAGGGTCACCTGAGATGAGGAAGCAGACAGAAGCAGGTTTGAGGAGGAAGGGTACATTCTTTGTAAGAGACATGATAATACAAACAGAGCCCATCATCATTAGAAACAAACCGAACAGTGCCAGCATCGCTGATGCCAAACTCAAACCTGTATCAGAGAGAGAGAGAGAGAGATCGAAACTTTCAAATATTTTTTCGTCATTGCGTCATTTGGGAAACTGAGAAATCTCAGAAGATGAAGGCAAATGAGCTAAAACACAAGTCAGTGGACAGAGACAATAAAGAAAGAAACTTCAATTACTTTTATACTATAGAGCATAGCAGCAGTGGGACGTTTAACTATTTTTATCACTCCATGTCACAGGTGTTCCAACTACCATTAATTACATTAACTGTTGGTTGCCGGCATGGGTAACAGTAGCTCGGTACAGTCTGCAGTACTGGAAAGAGTGGAAAGCAGCTAACTGACAAAACCCACATTCAAAACCAGTCATGGAAGCACTTTCAGCAAGAAAACGGTAATGGTATGTGACGCCAATGGTATGTCATCTAAAAAAATATCAGTAAGTGGTCATTGTTTCTAACACTTGGTCTTCTTAGGAATTGGTTCTAAGTTATTGCATATTTGGGAATCAATTATGGAAACCTGGGAGTTAGCTGGGTAAATAGGTCTAAAGTGGAACAAGTGGAAATATAAAGTAAATCTCTTAAGTTTCTCAGGACTGTCTACCACCTTCAAGGTTTATTCTACTGACCTTTTGCCTAAATAGTACCAGGAAGAATTTAAAACTACTTTCATCTTTGTTAAGTACACTAACTGTAGGTCGCTTACTGTCGGTTGCAAGCTCGGCCAGTTCCGGAACGATATGTGCTGGTGGCGCAACATAATACATCAAAATCTGTTGTACGTACAAATGTTTTATAAAAGCAATATCACAGTCAAGGTCATGCTGTTGTACTGAATATCAGCACATACTCTAAAGTGTAATAAGTGGGAATATGAAGTAAATCTCTTAATCAGCACATTCTGATATTCAGTACAACAGAACCCCCTCCTTTGTGATATTGCTCAATAATCTGTTGAAACTTACTTTTATCTGTTGTTTTATTAAAAATCACTGCATTTTCTCCTGAAGTGTAGAATTTGAAGTATGTGCAGTTAGATTCTGAGAAAAAAAATATGACAGAGACATAGAGATGTAGTGTAAGATGACACTCGTAACAGAACAATTAAAATTCATTAATGTACTCATCTGTTAGCACTTTAGTGTGAATGGTCAGCTTGCAAGCTTTAATTTATATTGCTCTAAAATGTATGATGGTTGTCCAGAATTATGAAAAACATATACTAACATTAGCAGTGGCTTAGTATAGGAATCACATGGACTCACCACTTAATTGCACATTTATCAGGGTTAAATACAGTATGTAATGAATAAAATAATAATGCATGCTATTATAGGAAATTAATCAATGAGAGTGATGTGAAGAAGCCAAAGAGAGACTAAACATGTATGTGTTCCTTCTCAGGTTTCTTAAAATTGGTTAAGAGACCAAGAGGAGGTATTGTAGGGCACAAAGCTTCTGTGGTAGTGTTTGAATGATGTTGGGCGGTAGCAAGGTGTTTAAAAGTCTGTAGGAAAAAAATGCTACTTTATATAGCACCAAAATTTTATAAAATAAAATATTTTGACTCATCTATGAATTTTTTTTTGCAGTTTTGTTCAGCTTTTTAGTTTTAAACACATATAAAACCTATATGAAAATGTTGGGATTGCTGTGACATTAAGCCCCAGTGTACATAGAGAGAGTAAAAGGAAAAACTTACTTTTTAAAATACGTAAAACTTACTTTCTATAAAACTTACTTTTTATAATAGAAGTAATCGGGCTGCTCAGTAAACTTTACTGCTATTTCAAGATACACGCATTTATCTGGTCTTAGTTATGCCTAGGGTAACTTGGGTTAATGTATTACCTCTGTATGTATTACCTCTGTAGGTCTTTTGTAAAAATGATGGCCCTGCAACCTTAGGCAACATTATGAATTCATAATACAGTGAAAATAAAAAATGCCATAAAATTCTCCTCCTCTAGGTTTTCTTCAACTATTCGGGTTCATTAAATGCTTACATATTCAGTCAGGTGTCTTCTGTACACCACCACCACTTGTGGTCTGGAGATCTAGGTCAATTGGCATTTGGGGGCTGTTCATGGGAACTCTTAATATGCAATCAATGCCATCATAAAGAGACCTCCTAATTAGGCTAAAAAACATACCAGACATACCAGAGAGATAATTAAACTATTCGGTACATTCTTAAAAAAAAATCTAAATGCATCAGTAAGCTCAGAACCCCCAAAGCCTTGAAGACCACAGTAGATGATCACCGAATGCATTCTGTGGTGAAGACAGACCCCTTCACAACATCTACCTGAGAACACTGTGGAGGGGCATAAGTGTATCATTGACAAAGTCTTCAATCAAGAGACGTTTTCATGAATGTAAATACAGAGGGTTTACCTCGAGATCCAAATGCTTGGTAACATTTAAAAACAGAAAGGCCAGATTAGACTTGGCTAGAAATCTTGTATAAAAACCCTGCCCACTTGGAATATACAGTAAGATTAACCATCCTCATCCTCTATACCGCTTTATCCTGTATACAGGGGGCCCTGAAGACTTTCCCAGGATATTTGGGCACGAGGCAGGATACACCCAGGACAGGGTGTCAATCTATTGCAGGGCAATTACAGTAGATACACACTGCGTGAACGCCAATTAGCCAATCTGCATGTCTTTGGACTGGTGGAAGAAAACCCACCAAGCGCAGGGAAAACATACAAATTTCATGCACACAGATATGAGGCTGGGATTTGAACCCGGATCCGGGAGGTGCATGGCGACAGTACTAATCACTAAGACACCATGCCACAGGCAAGGTTAACCTGTACCAGAATTATGGGAAGAGAAGAGTAAAGAGGAGGAAATGTAGGGATTATTTTTTAAATCATACCACATTATTATCAACAATGGAACAAGATTGAAGGATGATTTCTGAATCCACAAGCAGAAAAACTGAAAGGACAGCACTGCACAGTACAGATGGAAAAAGAGCCAAAATGGACTGCAAAAGCAACCCAAGGCAAAGAAATAAAATGTTCCTAAAGGGCCAATATAACCTCAACCCAACTGAGCTTCTTTTTACTGCCCAAAGACAAAACTGAAGGTAGAAAGAGCCACAAACAATGAGCAACTCAGGATAAGGAACTCAGCATTTGGTGATGTCTATGGGCCGCAAAGTGTTAAAAAAAATCCTTACATTTATGATTATCTTTATTGGTAATTACTTTTGATCCATCCTGTGAAAATGAAGCGACTTTGTTTAATTCCCAAACAGTCTACACTTCAGTCACTAATTAAGTGGTACATTTGAAATCCATTGTGATGGTGAACTGAGACAAAAATCTGCTAACATGAATAGTGTTGCAAAATATGCAAGTGCACATGTAGTATAATAATAATAATAATAATAATAATAATAATAATAATAAAGGTTTAAAAAAATTGTTGTTATAATTTTAGATTGCATGGGGCGTTCAAGTGAAACCAGGACTTTTGATAATAACAGAGCTTAACTCGATAAGAGAACACATCTTCGAGAGTAAAAACTCTCTTTATTTCTCTGTATAATCCCCTGCTACACTAATGCACTTATTCCAGTGTTCCATTAGTGCTTGGATACGAATAAGAGAGAACGTTTTCTCAGTACACTGGAGCCATTATCTTACTGCCTGCTTCATGTCTGAAACACTGGCCTCACAGGAACTCCTTTACAGACCCAAACGTGGAAATCTGGAATTCTATAGGCAATAATATAGCCAAGTTCCTGTAATGTGCCAGTGGTGTTACTGTATGTGCACAGTTCCCACAGAAAGGTGCGTTGGTGAGTTATCTAGCCATTTTCACGGATCAGGCGTTCCACTCACTCAGTGAGTACAGTGGACTCTGAAGCACCTCAGCCGGGATTGTCTTTTATGGACATATGGCCTTTTAAAATATTTGCACCATTCAAATGTTTTACTGAATTTCTTGAAAGTCAAATGGTTTGATGCCTTCATTCATGAGAAATTTCATCATAAGTCCCAGTTTGACTTGAACACACTCTGCATTACATTTATTAACTAATCCATTAATTTATTATCTTAAAACTGTAAAAATAGTTTATAGCTGTAGTAATGTAAATAATACCAGGACATTACTGTACATACTGTATGTCACATCTGTTATTACAAAAAATTACATGTAACTATAAAAAAAAATGCCATATTTATAAATAGATATTTATAACCCCCTAAATTGCTTTAGAAGTGGAATTAAAACAACACACCACCCTGCATCACACCATCATGTTGTTCCTGAAACAGCACACCACATTATTTCATTCATTACATCATTATTTTTTTTTTTTTTTTGTAGAGTAGAGAAAGCCTCAATATAATGGAGGAATTTGATGTAGGACATTAAGTCTATGTGTTTGTGTCTGTGAGAGAGAGAGAGAGAGAGAGAGAGAGAGAGAGAGAGACCACTGACCTCCAGGCAGCTCTGCAGGGCCACAGCTCTCTCTCTCCGGGTCAATGTCGGACACCCAGAGTGTACGAGTGCAGGCTTTCCACAGGCCGTAGTGCACCAACTGACATGACTCGTTGTTTTGGAAACGTTTGGGCTGTGCCAGTTCCACCCAGAACTCTGTGCCCATGCCCAGCACAGTCAGAGTCACACCCACAATGGCAACAAAAAATGCCAACTTGATTTTGCCCTCTTGGCTCTCACTCATGCGTGAGGACCTAGGTCTGTTTTTACTGCGTCCACCCCCTCCCCCAGCACTGGCCCCAGCCCCAGCTCCCACATGCCCACCCACTCGGGCATCTTCTTCCTGCTGCATGAAAAAGTTAGACCACATTGTACCTGCAGGATTTAACAATGTTGGGTATAACAAAGCTGGTGTAAAATGGGAGATAAAAAAGGATGAAACAAATCAAATCCCTTGCAATTAAAAACACAGGGATAAAACAGTTAAAATATAAAAAAAAATAGATAAATAATAAAAATAACAAGTGAATCAGTTAGGTATTTAAATAAAGTTATCTATCTTCTTGATGAAAGATTAGGGAAAATAATAAAATAAAAAAATAAATGATGGATGGAAATGTAAAAAAAGCAAAAATAAAGAGGTAAAGTGGTGCCGTAAAGTCAGAGGACAAAAAAGTAGACTAACTATAGGAGGATTGGGAAAGGACGAAATGAAGGATAGAGATCTTCTTGTAGATTATCAGTAGTCACCAGATGAACATTTCTTTTTGATGAGTCTGAAAAGAAACACAAAATAACACACTGATTATTTTATATATTTGGAACAATTAATCACAAAGTGTAACACATTCATCTACATCTGATGAGTGACAAAATACACACACAGATTTCCTGGTGAATAAAGGCTTATTTCCTAAGATATTATAGTACTGGTGTTAACTGGCCCATGCAACCCTCTCTCTCTTAAGTCCTGGGCTCTTCCTTACACAGCAATATTTCCAATACTTATGGTCAACTGCCCCAGATTTCTATACAGGACGGTAACGGTTCATGTTCTTTGGTGTAATAATAGATGGATGTGACACATATGTTCTTTGTATTGTGGCATGTATGTACTTTGTATGTACTTTGCAGACTCTTGCGCTCACTGTGCGCCACGCTGTCTCTGTCTGACTTGCACCACCTGCCCTCACCTGCTTGGCTCGCCTTGTCGCAACCCAAACCACTGTTCTGCTTCAGAGCGTAATCTACCTAAGACTGCATACTTTTAACCTTGCTTGCTGAACATTGTTCTAAATAAAGACTGTTCGTGCTTGTGGAATCCGGTTCCCGTGTTTTCTCTCTGCTTGTCAAACCCATTACAGTATTCACTCAGGAAATAGCTCAAAACCACTTTGACACGACCAGACCTAGTATGGGCCATTCACATTCAGACTGAGGCACGAGGCAACGTTAAGTTGGTAAGCTAAGATAAAGTAATTATTGTCCACCTGTCATGAGTGAAGTGCCTCTAATTAACCCTAAATTCAGATCACCAGCTTCTGTACATTTTTTCTTGACATATTGCCTTCATCTGACCGCTGGAGCCATGGCGCTGAACCCACAAAGCGCTTGCAAAAGCATGTATTGAATCTCATTGTCGAAAGATTTTGATCAGGTGAGATGTAGAATTTTTTTTTTTTTTTAATTACTGAGTATATTGTGAAACTCATCATCAGCAGGCAGAAAAAATAGGGCACCGCAGTGACATTACCAAGAACAGGACGTCCCTTCACAATTCAGGAAAAAAAACAAGAAGAAAAATTAGCAGGGAGGCTGCTGAGACATCGCCAGCAACATTAAAGGACCTGCAGGAATATCACATCACCCTTTATGTCTGGAGCCTACAGTATACTAAGTGGCAAAGGGAGGAAAGCAAGTGCCAAGTCATCACAGGGCACAACAGCTCAGACATTCATTCACATACACACACTATGGTGGAAATGGGAAATGGCTCTGCATGTCTTTGGCCTGTGTAAATATCCAACCCACAGTGCTTCCATGATATTCCACTGACACCGTGCCGCCTCGCTCAAACAACAATCTATTTTAATACAGAACCTACAGCATTTTATTAAACAGTACGATAAGACCCAAAACTAAGGAAAGGCTGCAAAAGGAGAAAAACAATGTTTTACAGTGGCCTAGTAGGAGCAACTATCTAAATCCCATTTAAAACCAATGGAATGATTTGCATAAGACTGGACACCAGAGATCTCTATACAATTCCAGATAATCATGTTCTACATTGGTAGACTGTCTGCTGTATTACAAGCAAAAGGTGCTTTATCAAAGTATTAGTTAAGGGTTGTGCAGCTTGTGCAGCTACAATAGCTTATTGCGTTTTTGGTTGCTATGTCACATGAAAAAAGATCAGACATGATTTCTTGTGGTATCTTGTTTTGCTTCACTAAAAGCTCCAGTTCTAATGGGTGTGTGGACCTTTTTTATATCCACTATAACTCCATGTTACAGCAAAAACACTGTGTTATCACCAGCAGCATAAATTTATATTAAAATCACCTCATTACCCGCCCCCACAAATTGAGTAAGAAAACCCATAACATATGACACCACGTCATAGGACTCCATAGCTTCATCATGTCCTTACAGTGCAAGACATAACTACAGTAGATTAAAAAAGACTGACATAGCTTCCGAAATTTATGGGTTCACCGTAACTACTGTGTAACACTCCTCTCAGCAAAACATGCAGCAATGAGACGCTGCCTGACACTTGGAAAGAACCTTATTAGCCAATTATAACTTTATTACGTTCACTTATTTTTTATTTTACTTATTTTTAAACCAAGTCATGCAGAGTGTGCTCTTCAGGATCACATCTGTTTGTGTGGCTCATCTATATACACAGATAACACACAGATGACAGGGAAGTGTGATGCATTTAGGGACCTCATAAATTTCATGTTGAGAAAAGGGAAGATATACAGGAGTAAAACATGATCTGGTGTTCTCTTACGTGAGGGGCGGCTTGTAATGAAATTTCTTGTAAATGAAGATATAAAACTGATTGACGTCTAAGAAGACTTCAAGCACAGTACAGTGATGAGACTCACTCAACAGAAGTCAGAGTTTGAATGGTGCTCAGATAGTGAATGTTGAACCAGGCTCAGGTGGCTCAGAGCCCACTGCAATCGTTCCCATGAACATTCAGCAAGTAGAAGCCTGATCTTTGAAAATCAACAGATAACTTATGACCAACTTGGAAAGACACGAATCTGTCTGTGGGAACTGTAAACACAATCATCCATGAACAGCACTTGCACATTACAGGAACTCGGCCGGGAGTTATTGCCACATCTCTTGTACAGTCCTGACCTCCATCCAAGCCATTTCCATATGTTTGGGCTATAAAGCAGTTCCTGGGTGGCCAGCGCTTCAGACTTCACATCAGGCAGTCTGATCATTGGTCAAGCGTACTGAGAAAACTTCCTACCTTGATGGTATCTAAGCACTAGTGAAATGCTGGGATAAATGCAGGGAAGTGTAGCAGGGGATTATAGAGCGAAACATACAGTATATGGAAATGTATGTTGCTCAAGCTTAGCCCTAGCTCAATTTGCCTGTGACTTGCTGACGGACAATAACAAGGGGATTCATCACAGGGGGCCTGGAGCCTATCCCAGGAGACTTAGGGCATGAGGTGGGGTACACCCTGGAGGGGTGCTTTTTATCGCAGGGCACACACTCATTTGCACTATGGGCAATTTGGGAAGGCCAATGAGCCTAATCCGCATGTGAAATGACTGTGAGAGGAAAGGACTGTGGAAGGAAACCCACCAAGCACAGGTCACTCCATGAACACAGACCAGAGGCAGGAATTGACCCTAGACCCTGGAGGTACAGTACAAGGCGACAGTGCTTTTTCTAAACCAAGTAAAATAATTAATAATGTACAGTCAGACCCATAAGTGTTTGCAAAGTGACACTTTGTCTTTATATTTTTCTTGAAATCCACAATAGATTTCATGGACAATGGACAAAGATGCCCCTCAAGATGTCTATGGGTTCCAGACTTCAGGACATCATTGACTGCTACGTTTTTTTTTGCAGTCAATTATTAAAAACAACTTTAATACTCATAATTATTTTAGTTTGCCCAATTACTTTAACTAGTGAAAATGAAGGGACTATGTAAAAAAATGGCTATAAATGCAATATATTTATAAAATGCCTTAAATTAAAGAGCCTTCACTTCAATTACATCTTAATTGCTTCATTTTAGATCCATAATGATCCATGACAAAAATTGCAAAATGCAAAAGTACAAAAATTGTGTCAATGTCCAAATACGTGACAGTATATGAAGCCATTACACCAAACGAAGACTGACAAGCCAAGCCAAAGACAAACACTGAAACACTTACTCGAACTCAGGCTAAAATTAACCCACAAGGAATCTCATCATATGCAGAACCCATGTGTCTAACCATTACCCACTTCTGCAAAAACATGACACTTACAGCCAGAGACTGGCAACGGTCGTTAACACCAACATGATACTTTCAGATATGTGTTAGGTAAAGACGAGAGACTGATCAAACTGGAAGACCTTAAATAAAACTTGAGTTGTTGACTTAAGATGGCCATGCAGGAGATCTGTTTTAACAGTTAAACATGCAGTCTTACTGGAAGAGCTCAATTATCATCCTAGTAAATATCATATGTCCCTGTGTGTGCACACTCCTGTGCATGCACACCAGCAAAAACACATGCATTTCTCTTGCTAACTTCGTGAGAATGTTCCTTTGACCTTATTAACATAGTTAATTTTTGTTATGCTTACACCTAAACCTAGTTTTTAAAAAGATGGAGTTGCCAAATATCAAAATTGTCAGCTATTCATATTCATTGGTGGGACATTTGGTGGTCTGCCCCCCTCCCCCAACATGCACACATTCAACATGATGATGGTTAAACAATTACATAATTTATAATAGGAAATTGCGTTTCCTATCATGGCACTAAAATTAAACTGCAAAGGAAGCATGTGCCATTTTTACTTTAATAGAAGAACCCATTAAAACACACCGCAAGTTTTCTATACAGAATATATTCATATTAATAAGCAGACAGTTTATGTACTCAGTAAACCAGCTTCTTTGCTCCTTGGAAGCTGGAGCTGGTTCTAAAACTACTAGTTCTAAATAACTACATACTATATACACAGTTATATACAAGTATTAAATTAATATGTACTTATGTATGTTATTTTCCTATCAGCGAGTTAAAAGTAGACATTAGCAACTGGGAAGTGTAATGAAAACTCTGACCTGTAGCCTGGCAGGGTGCAGCTCTGAGGATCTCGTACATGAAGCTCCACAGAAAGTGGGAGGTAGGGGAGAGAAAGAGCCTATGGTGGGAGAGAGAGAGGGGAGGGGGGGAGAGACAGGGCAACAGGCAGACAGGCGTCTAGGGGTGGAGGTAGAGTGTGGAGTAATGATCTGAATGATCTGAATCTGAGCTTGCTTTCAGGCTTCTACGTTGTAATCTGTGCATATGGGTTTAAAGCTCAACTTCAATCTTATCCAGAACAGACCAAGTAATGCATTATGTGTGGTGCATAAGACAAGTCTATGAATTTCAGAGTGTCAGTCGGTGCACACATGTTTATACAAGTGCGTGTGAAGATTCTATTTTTGACACCCACCTGTTAATGACATTAAGAGCGCGGGAGTTACAGTTGCAGAGAGAGAGAACTGTTTGTGCAGAGACAGAGAGTGTAAGCTTGAATCAAGAAATGGAAGGCTGATTCAGGAAAATGTACAATTTACAATTAATTGTAAATTTAATCAATTGCACAATCAATCGTAATCACAATTTGGACCTGTGCAATTTTTTTCTCACAGAAGGGCTACATTTTATTACTGATAATATATGCATAGTATTTTACGTAAAGCTTCTAAATTATTTAACACATAAAAGCTAGACAATTGACATTTGCATTGAATGATTTTTATAATATCAGTAAATAAAAAATAAACCTACAAGTTTTCACCTTCGTGCTTTTTGGAAACTCAGGTACATTTTCTCATAACATTACACAAAGTTAACTAATGCAGTGTAATGCAAGTGTAAATGTAACACGTTAGCGTTTTTTAATACATCCAAAACCGTATGTTATTGGAACACTGATATAGAAGCACACATGCAAACATGGTGTATTAAAGCCCCTGGTTACAGGTTGGAATCATGAATGGAGATCATTTGGTGAAGTAGCAGATAAAAAAATTAACAGTAGAAAACAGAGCTATGTGTAATATTGAAAGTAAGAGCATTTCCATACACACACAAAGTTTGATGATAACTTATAGTATTGGGACTGAACAGCTGTGTGGCCATAAGAAAGATTGGACTTTAAAGCAGTGGAAAAGGTCATGTGATCTGATGAGCTCAGACTAACCCTATTCCAGGGTGATGTGCGCATCAAGGTAAGAAGGATAGGACATGAAGCGATGCACCCATCAAGTATAGTGTTCATTGTACAGGCCTCCGGAGGCAGTGTTATAATCTGGGTTGCTTCAGTTGGTCAGGTCTAGGCTCAGCAACGTTATTTGGCAAAAATAAATAAATAAAAATGAAGTCTGCTGATGACCCGAATGTACTGAATGACCAGGTTACCACATCAATGGAGTTTTTTTTCCCTGATGGTACAGGCACATTCCAGGACTCAAATTGCGAAAGAGTGGTTCTGGGAGCATGAGGGATCACACAAACTGGCCACCACATTGTGGGATGTAATCAAAGCTAAAGGTGATTGAATGAAATCATAGAGTGTGCGGATTGTTTTTTTTTGGCCATGCAGTGTATAGCCAGGTCAGTCCTATTTACTGAAAATCTTCTCAAGAATCCTCTCACAGTCATCAATTGTGATGTTTCTAATGTTCGTTTAGAAATTAATACATGCCAAGTACTATATTCCTCCACATACTGAAGAAAGAGAATAAAAGTTTGGCTTTCATACAGTACATACGGTACAGTGTTCTCTAACTGTACACCTTTATGCATGGCTCTTATATACTCACTGGCCACTTTATTAGAAGTGCCACTAATACCAATACTGGGCAGGACCCATCTTTACACTGTGAATAGCTGCAATTACTGTATTTGCAGCACTGATACTACAATATGTTAGAAACATTCAGTTGAGATGCTTACTGTATTTATGTTGACATGATTACACCACATAACTGCAACTTATCTGTACTGTCATGCTATACATTTTCTATTCTACCATAACCCAAAGGTGCTCTATTGGTATGTTGTACAGTATAATTGTATAATGTTATAATAAAATATACTTGGCCATAAAGGGATGCACATTGTCAGGAACAGGATTTAGACAGGTTTTAAATGATGGTCTATTGGTATTAAGGGCCTTAAAATACAGCAAGAAAACATTAACCAGGCAATTATAACATCAACCTGAACTGTGAACTGAAATCAAGTTGGGTCTGTGGATTCCAGGCACTGATGACAAATTCTGCTTCTACCACCTGTATGATGCAGGAGAAATTTAGCAGACCAGGTTGTGTTTTTCCAATCTTCAACCTGCCCAGGTTTGGTAAGCCCGTGCCCAGTGCATCCTTAGATTCCTATTCTATTCTCTTAGTAGTCGTAACTGCTGTTACAGACCCTTTGTCTAAAAGTTCAATGTGTTGTGCTTTCCAAAATGCTTCTCTGCTCACTGCAGTGGCTCAGTGTAGTTATTTAAAATAACATAGGCCTTTTCTCAGTTTGGCCATTTTTCCACCTGCAGAACTGTTGCTCACATGATGCTTTTTTGTTTTCCACAATATTCTCTCTAAACTCTAAAGACTGATGTATGAGAAAATGTCACTACTGTAACAAAACATGTTTCTTCTTTCAAGTCAAGGTCTTTTGACCCATATTTGCATGGTATTATGCATTGCACTTCTACCATGTGATTATTAGTTGACTGGATAATTGTACATGACAACTTGTTTATTAAGACTGCTCTACAGATTTATATTACTCAGGAATTAATTGACAACAGCAGCATGTACAGATTAAACATATATTTTAAATATTAACCTGTTTTGTAAAATCAATATGTATTGTTAGAAAGAAATTAGCCAACATCAAGTAACGGTTACACAGCGAGAGTGATGGGAGATTTCAAGAATCTTTTAATGGGATTTAAAGGTCCCATATTTCACTATTTCTTTAAAAAGTTAACACAGGGCTCAGATTGAGCCACACCCCACCAGAGAACAACAGTGCTGAGAAACAAGCCACAGGACTACAGAGAAAAAAATCTAATTGGCTTGTTTAAGCCATTACCAATAATTTAATTTTTTTTAAAAGGACAAACAGCAGGAAACGTTTTCCCCCTAACATTTCTTTTGTTTGTAAACGCACACTGGGGAACCATCTGAATGTTGTAAAATGACTAGAGTGAATTTTGTATAATAGCTCCATTTTAAATTTGTTGGAAGCTGTAGAGGGAGAAATGGCAATTTGAAGTTACCATTGGCAGTGGTACCCCAGGTTGCAGATATGAACTACTGATTTTAAATAACTGACAGTCACATCCACATATATTTTTTTCCTAAGATTATTTTATTTTACAAATCTGAGAAATCACATAAAAAAGAAAAAAACCTGACCCATAAAAAAACGCAAATAAAGACAAAGAGAAGCCAGCAGGGGTACCCCAAAACCTCCCAGCCACAAGACTGATATGAGTCACAACCTGGTGCCCTCCATTTCTTAAAATAGTCCAAATTATAACTGATCCATTGCTGTCACACTGTCCGAAATGAAGAGTTCTACCACATGCTGCCGGGAGCAGTAGCACTGATTTGCACTACAGTCGAATGATTACACTTTATTATACCAAATGACTTCATTGGTTCTCATCTGTGTTTAATGTATGAAATAACTCACTAGATCCAAGACAAAAAACAAACAAAAACATCTAAATATCTAAACAGGAGAAGGTGCTATAAAAAAAAGAGATGATGTTTTATCCAGGGTAATAAACCTAGGATAAACATATACAGTAGACCGTTTCAGTATCAAGATTCTTCTATATACACAGAAAGCAAGTTACTGTGTGTGGTCTCTCACATTAACCATGCTATTTATGCTTCACAGTCGATTTATTCCACCATTAAAATCCAAACACATGTAACTGTTCTTTGCAGGACTCCAAAGCAATGACTTCTTGCTGTTTTTTTTTTCAACTTAGGTTGATTTTAAATAATACCAATAATAATAATAATTATTATTATAAAACCATGTATTGGCACTAAAACCCTCCTTAAATCCTGTCCATTTCACTCTTTTAAACTACTCCTTCTCCATGACACCCGGAGTGGAACAAAGGTGAACATGAGGTTTTGCAAAATGAATCGCAAGTCTCTACCTTCACACACATATGAAAAATAAAAGAAAACATGTCGGCGTGCGGCAGTAGTTTGGTTTATTTTTGAAGAGCTTTAAGAGTCTGCTGCACAGGCAAGAAAGTTCACAGAACCACACCTGAACTGATTAAGAGCGTTTTCACATTAGGCACGATTGAGATGCACCATGTCAAGGAGCAATTGCACCCCAGTGCCCCCAGTGGCAAGGGTGCACATTATTTTTGTTCTCCGTAAGCAGGTACACCTGTGTATTTACACTCTCTGATACAGTAGTATGCACCTGCTAAGTTTGTGAGTCGCTATTAAACATAAGAGAAAACCAAAACAAAGATGTTAACCTTCGCGCTATGCCTAATATTTATTTATTTATTATACTAATTTTCCCATAAGAAATGATGTAAATGTAGATAATCCGTTCCGAGTATGATTGACTTCCATATCTGATTTGATCTGTGCCTGTTTGAGTTACGCTTGTACTGTGCCCAAGACCCACCCCTTTTAAACAGACTCGGGCACGTTTCCCAAGCCTGGAATGATTGTGTTCTCACTGACCAAAATGTACCAGACTCTGGGGTCATGTGTTTTCACAAAAGATCCCAGGGTCCTAATGTGAAAACACCCTAAAAAGTTTGTTAACCAGAGAATAAATCAATAGGAGTACCAAAGTTAAGTGTAGAGTACACCAATCAGGGTACTAGTTACTCTAAAAATATTTCACTTCCTCTCACAGCTTAAAAAAACACTTCAACACACACAAAGGACAGAGAACAGAAAATGTCCTACACTCCATCAAGTCTCTGACTTTTTCCTTTCTCCACCCCTACCAAAAGTCTCGGCGGTGATAGGCATCAGGGTCGCAGTATTTGGTCACTACCACTCTGTTGGCAAATTTCCTGCCTGTTAAGCCTTGCATGGCTTTCTGAGAGTCAAACACAGACATGAACTCCACGAAAATCTGCAAAACACAAACAGAGAGAAATTTGCAATTGCATAATGCCCCAAAAGTCTTAATTCATAAGAGAAAATCCATTTCAGGAGTGTTTATGTTATTGACCTTGCCAGTCCCGGGCACCTCAAGGCCATCGACTGGTCGTGGGATCTCAATACTCTTCACTTGGCCATATTTGCTGCACTCCTCCTTGACGTCCTCGACTATCTCCTCATATTCCTCATCATCCAGAAGCTCCTCAGGGGACACCATGTTCATTAGACATAGCACCTCAGTGGGAATGCCACCCATCTGGTTCATGGAGCTGTTCATCAGGCCAGGCACCTGCAGTGTCACCGGGATCTGACTGATTCCAGTCTTCAGCAGCAGGAAACAAAGTAAGAGGTGAGAAGCAAACAAGACAGAAAATGATGAATGAATGAATATGCTGCATTGACTAATTTTTGGAGCTTAAAGATATAAGGGATAAAGTTTTAAGATGTTTTGAATACATGTAAGAAATAAAATATTAATATTTGGTGAAGCCTCCCCTACTGAGATCACGGACTCTCTTCCTATAAGGTCTAACAAGCCTAGAGATAGTTATCCATAGATCTGCTTCAGCCTGACCATGCAGAGCAACATAAAAAAAAAAAAAGATGCTGTCAGTCGGCTACATGTGCCTCAGAGGAAACCCATGAGAGCCCTCGTCCTCCAGGTGTTGTGTGAAACAGGAGAATTGACTGATGGGTGGGATTTTCTCCATGATTAAATTAGGAAAAAATCTTGGAAGAATCTGAAAAGTTTTAACTTGTTTAAATGTTTTGTGTAGTGTGTTAGATGACAGACTTCACACATATATGCCACTTTATACATATCTTATATCTTTTTCCGATTACAAAACCGTGTCCGACACAGTGATGTGCAGCACTAGTGCTCCTCAGGGGACTGTTCTGTCTCCATTTCTTTTCACCCTCTATATATATCTGACTTTAAATATAATTCAGAATCATGCCATTTACAGAAGTTCTCTGACGACTCTGTGGTTGTGGGATCTATTAAGGACGGTGACATCTCTGAGTACCAGTCTGTGGTGGATGACTTTGTTTTCTGGTGTGAGCCTAACCACCTACAACTCAACATCAAGAAAACGAAGGAGCTGGTGGTCGACTTTAGGAAAAGTGGAACCCCTGTGACTC
>JAOTRS010000044.1:26010511-26027131 GCA_028565755.1 Dinotopterus cunningtoni
ATTTTTTGATATTTTAAATAGCTATGTTTTTCTATAGCTAAGTTCTCTATATTCTATTTCTTATTTTATTCCATAATTATTATTATTTTTTTATACTATCACGAGAGGTCGTATAAGCATTTCACTGCACATGGTACTGCGTATGACTTTGTATGTGACAAATAGAATTTGAATTTGAATAAAATTTGAATTTATAATAACAAAGTAGGATTATTTTAATAAATTGTTCCATTGTGGACTAGTGGTTTGCATGTGACACTTTCATCCTCTGGGCCGGATTCGGTTCCCTGGGGTTTCCCTGGGAGTGCGCACCTAATGCTCGTCCTAACACTGGATAAATTAAGGAGGGTTATGTCAAGAAAGGCATTCGAAAGGCAATTATGTGATCTGCTGTATCGTCTAACCCAGGTTTACATGGAATAAAAATGGCAAATTCCAACAAAAAATAAGCTTGAATAACTACATTTGTATGATGAACTCCACTCTGATTATACATTTACATTTATGTCAGATGCTCTTATTAAGAGTTACTTACATTCATCTCATTCATCTCTTTAATGCACAAAAGAGCATTAAGGGTTAAGGGTTGAGGGTTAAGGATCTTGCCCAAGGGTTCCACAGTGGCAGCAGGGGGTTGTGAACCTGGGACCTTTCAATAAGTATTCAAACTCTTGAACCCTGAGCTACCCCTGTCCAAAACTTAAAATGTAAAATTTAGCTAATTGTTTGATTAGTTAAATGAAGTCATTATGTTACTACTGCACTACAATTACAAAGTATTACTTCCTCTAATACATTTGCAATTTTGTAACCCTTAAGAAATCTTTAGAAAGCATTTCAGAGGGCCAGTGGTTGCTCTCTGCACAGCTGCATTGTCACTGTACAACACACTGATCGCTGACCCCTCACTGGCCTTAAACTATAAACTGGACTTTTATGTGATAAATCTTTTGGCAGCTCATTGTGCTGCCTCGCCACAGTGAAAAGCTGATAATCTCCCTTTAGGCAAGATCAAGAAAGATTATCATTACTGGCAATCAGATCTCCGTAGGTAATTATAGAGGTCAACCAACGATCTAAAGATGGCACCAGTTAAACATCTAATTTAGGACAATTAACACAGGCTAAATGTAAATTAAATTGGTTATATTTGACTTTGAGCTGATAATACATACTGTAAAGCGGTTAGCACAGGTTTAATGCAACTTTTGGCTTGGCTTCTATTTTTTAAGCTTTGTCGGTGATAACTGGTAACACTTTTCCTTATTTAGTTTCCATATTGTTACTACACTGAAAAATATGTGCAGAATTAATGTACCAAGACATTTAAATCAAAGGCAGAATTTGTACTTAAATGAAATATGTAAGTTGAAAGAATAATCATGGTAAATTGTGGTGTTTATGTAAATCTCCTTAAATCAGGTTCTTTAAATTTAGTAACTTAATTTATTTCAGAAACATAGAAAAAATGTGTATAAGCTACACATGGCTCAACAAAATTGAATTGCATATAATATGCACTAAGATGAATATTTAATTATTTATATTATATTTAATCTTTAAATTATGTTTATTCGTATTCAAACAATTGATTTATTTAGAATAAGAAAATTATATACAATCCTTTTATTTTATGGCCGTTGCTTCCTATAGCATATACATTCCTATACAGTGTTGATGGTTTTTATTTTAACATCTTATGTTTAAAAAAAAAAACAACAACAACTTGCTTTTCCAGAAAGTTTAAAATAAAGCATCTCCAGAGACGCTATGGATTTTAATAGTATCTCCATAAGACAGGCCCTCTTAGACAGGTAGCTTAGCTTCCATGACTGCTTGGCATGTGTAAAGGCTGTTGCTATACTAGTTTCACGGTTTCTACACTGCTAATCCACTCTTCGGCTTCTTCGGCTTTCTACACTGAGATCCTGACCTGTTCTAATATTTGAGTTCAGACCTCGATTGCAAATAAACCTGTGATTACCATGGATGCTATAATTCGAGTTCTATCTTTTGTGCTGTTGTATTAGCATTATTAAAGATGTTTATAATCTGCACTCAAACCCCCGCCACCTGCACCCCACCACACTTACATTATGGATGCAAATAAATAATTGACTACCATTAATAATCTTGGTGAATAAAAGTGCTTTTTTGAGGATCAGAGACAAAAAAGGTACTCTATATTGCCAAACGTATTTGCTTGTCTGCCTTCACATGCATACGAACTTGAGTAACATCCAATTCTTAATTCAAGGGTTTAATATGATCTTGGCCCCACCCTTTGCAGATAAACTTTTCACAAGGTTTAGGACTGTGTTTATGGGAATTTTTTACCATTATTCCAAAAGCGAATTTGTGAGGTCAGACACTGATGTTGGACGTGAAGACCTGGCTCACTTTATCCCAAAGTTGTTCTATCAGGTTGAGGTCAGGACTCTGTAGAGGCCAATCAAGTTTTTCCACACCAAACTCGCTCATCCATGCTTTCATGGACCTTGCTTTGTGCACTGGTGCGCAGCCATGTTTTTTTTCAGGAGTTGGGCTTGGCCTCCTACATCCAGTGAAAAACTCTTAATGCGTCAGCGTACCAATGCATTCTGGACAATTTCATGCTCCCAACTTTGTGGGAAAAGTTTGGAGATGTTCCCTTCCTGTTCCAACTTGACTGCACAAAGGGTGGACCAACATCATATTAAACCCTATGGATTAAGACTTGGATGTTACTGAAATTCATATGCATGTGAAGGCTGGCAAGAGAATACTTTTGGCAATTTAGTGTATATTTATTAAGATTGATCTAAAAAAACCATGAAAAACTGAGAAACTGAAATCAGATTCAAAGCTATGTAGCTTATATGGCCAAAAGTATGTGAACACTCATCCTAGTTTATGTAAACACTTAACATTATCTGTTCAAAGAAATAGTCGTAAAAAAGCAAAATAGGAGAAGACAACAACTTACAACAGCATTAAATAGTCTATTTACAATTTCCAGAGTGTGAAGTTGAGTGTAGATTCTGTAAAGCTGCTTTGCCACAATGACCGTTGTTAAATGCGCTATATAAAGAAAACTGAAACAAACTGTTCTAGTATGACCATGTCCGCAAAGCAAACTCCAGAAATGCATATTTTCCAAGACTGGTTGGAAGAACTCACGTGGCATTCACAGAGCTCTTAACTTAACCCCACTGAACACCTTTGGGATAAACTGGAATGCCAACTGTGTAGTGCCTGGAATGCCTGTCCTCACTAATACTCTTGTGGTTGACTGGACAAATCCCCACATGTTTTCAACTCTGGTGGAAAGCCTTCTCAGAATAATATAGGTTATTATAACAGTAAAGGGGGGGATGGGGATTAAATGTGGAATGAAATGTTTAAAAAGCACATTTAAATGTTATGGTCAGATGTCCAGAAACTTTTGGCCTTAGTGTAAGTGTAAAGCCTGAACCAGAAGACGCAGTAGGTAAGTGAGGAAACGATGAAGTACAAGAGAAAAATAAAAATACTATGTAACAAGTGCATGCTACAGTAACTCCTTGCTCATCATGATTAATTATTACTGATTTAACTACCTACTTTTTTATTTTTATTTTTGTAAGTAACTGTGTAAAGCTACGTAAAGCTTTCTTTAAGAGTTTTTTACAGGTATTTTCTACAGGGAAGGATATTTGGCTTGCTTAAAGGATTCTATTGTTTGGAGTTCTTTCTGAAAGGGGAAGCACACTGTTTCCTCACAGGGACAAACAATAAACCCTTAAAGGTCTTAGATGAATTTTATATTTTTACATACTTATTTATAGAGGACATCCTTGGCTAATAGTTACAGAAGCCGATATCTTGTCCACTGGTCTTTAAAGACAACAACGTTTTTTTCTCAAATTAAAAAGAAACACTGAAACAAATTACAAGGGGTGGAGCAAACAGTATAAAACCCTGGAGAAAACAGATATAATTATGACAACTCTATGACAACAAGACGAGATGTAATGTAATGCAATCTTAAATATAAACTACAGTATGTAAATGAAATGTTCTTAAAATTACAACAATTAATCTTTTTCAACTTTTACATTTTTTTTTATTATGTAGCAGTTCTAAATACAAGCACTTGTACCATACATTATGTTTAAATGACTTGGTGTCTCTGAGTAAGTATACAGCCCCAGTATACACTAGCCATGGCAGTGTCCTGACAACCTTATGCAATATCATCACATTAGATTAATCTTTGTCCAAGATCTTTTACTGATGACGGAAGAGTCTAACCACTTTGTGAATTTTTCTCTATCAAATCCAGATAATTTTAATGGAGTTAATGTCAGGACTCTATGGTGGCTAGTTCGCATGTGAATTAATGTTTTATTTATTTATTTATTTATTTATTTATTTATTTCTAATGCTCCCAGTACAACTCTTTCACAATTTGAGTCCTGGAATATGCCTGTGCCATTTAGGGAAGAAAAAAATACTATGAAATTGATAACCAGTATATCCAAGTCGTCAGCTGATTTAATTTAATGCTACATAATGTTGTTGAGCCTAGACATGACCTGAAGCAACCCCAGATCATAACACCGCCTCCAGAGGCTTGTACAATGGCCACCACATATAATAGGTGCATCGCTTCATGTGCTTCCCTTCCTCTCCTGATGCAGCCTTCGCTCTAATACGGTCAACACAACGTTTTTCATTACTCCAAAGGCCAATCTTTATGCTTTTAACAAACTAAAACTTTTTTAATGGTTGTTTTCTAGAAATGCTTTTAATTTCACTGTAAATATAGCTATACATTTTACTGTAGTTTTTTATATAATACAACTTCACTAAGCATTTAAGTGTCCTCTAATGATGATGATGATGATGATGATGATGGTCATTAATGATTTCTTTCCACCCACATCTCAATGGCAAATTTGATAGTTCACCACAATCCCTGTAATGCACTTGACAGTTCTTTACCCCGTTTAAGCAATTCCATCAATATCCTTAGTTGTTTTCTTTGCTTGATGAAGGCAAAATTGAACTCCAAATGAATAATGCCAAAGTTTTATACCACAAATCATACCATTTTATTGAATACAACATTAACAAGAAACAGAAACAGGAAAAGGTGACTAGTAAAGAGAGGTTAATTATGGGCTCTCCTGGGGCTCGAGAAGCAGCTCCACAGGTGGTGGAATAAGTATGTCTGTTACCAATAAACAACACTGGAGATGACCCAGTGTTTACAGCCTGGCATGTAGCCCTGGTGTGCACTTAATCAAATCCCTGACACCCCACCACCATTGCTGAAATACCTTTGCAGAACAAAAAAAAAAAATCTTTGCAGAACAAGGCAGCATGTTCACATCACACTGTCCTACCGGTTTGTGCTGGATCTATCCGTCACTGGCTCTTGTGTCTACTGCTTGCTCTAGTGCTGTCTGTGCAGTAATGCGCCACCTGTGTGATGCATGTTTACTGTCTGGTTTAATACACTAGAACAAGCAACATGTCAGTCGAGTCTGGGTTTTGATGTGCAGATCAGGTTTCTGTACTAAACTGAATCAGTAGTGAGAATGCACAGATAGGACAGGTCCACTTAAAATCACTTTACTATAAATTACCTGAGATTATTAGGAGAGGCACTGCTGTGAAGCCTAAATAATCAAAATAGTCTGCTTTAGAGAATATAATCCTGGGTCTCAATTGAAGGAGTCAGGACTGCTTTATTAGGAAATGAACTTGCTGAGATTTTCTAAAAGTTAAAGAGAGCCAGGTTAGACATTTTTGTCAATGGCCTGTGCTGATCCCTGGTGTTCAGAGTGTGTAACTGGAGGTTTTGTTGCACAACCACTTTCCCCTTTAAAGTTCAGACTGACAAAGAGACTTCAGAGTTTCAGTATGTGTATTTTCTAACTACTGATTCTTCATAGGTGTGATGGTTGCAAAACCAGGGGGAGGCATAAAAAAGAAAGAAAAGAATACGAAAAATATGGACAGAAGCAGACAGATATGCTGGCAGGTGACTTGAAACACAGACAAGCTTACAAACATACAGTATAGACAAGTTGACAGACAGACAAACAGACAATAAGATAGATAGATAGATAGATAGATAGATAGATAGATAGATAGATAGATAGATAGATAGAACCAATCATTTGCAACACTGTATTTGTCAATATGTTTGGTAACTGGTTAGTCATCCTTTTAAAGCCATCCACCAAGAAGGACATTTGTAGTGCCCAGAGAGAGAGAGAGAGAGAGAGAGAGAGAGGCGGAGAAAAGGAGCAAGAAGGCGAAAGAGAAAGAAGAAAAGGAGAGAGCGATATATTTAGACAGAGCACCAAAAGGAGAATTGTAAGTATTTAAGCCTATTTTGAATTTCACCATAACCTACAGCATTCTCACACCTCATTATAACACAACAATTACTAAAGCACTATGCATGCTATTTATAAATAAACTGATCATGTTTATAAATCTGCCAGTGCCTGGTTACAGTATATTTCCGATGACAGATCATCGATTGGCATTTACAGTAGAAAGATTTACTTTTTAACACTGAAAATGTGTAGATATCCGAGTAAATCAATGCACATAACGAGGAATGCATGCATGCATAAATACCAATTAATTTGTTTGTTCACTGTGCATAAATCTAAAACTGGAGAGAGAGAGAGAGAGAGAGAGAGAGAGAGAGAGTTTACAAGAAGGGTTGGAAAGCACATTCTTTAGTGTGAACTCATGTCTTGGACATCTTACACCAAAATATGGTCCAGAAAGGCAAAGGAGGGAGAGAGAGAGAAAGAGAACAGCTGTAACCGATATACATTTATTGTGAGGCAAAAATTCAAAGCAACAAATAAATATGTTAATGCAATCCATTCTTTGCTTGTTGCATTAGATGTACTGTAGCTACAAGGCTCCAGTCCTACATTTCTTGAAATAAAGTAAGAAATCTGCATTAGAAAGGATTAAAAACATACATCCTCCTATTAGCCATCCTTATTGCTTCTTTGGGAAGATATTTATGGGTTGAACTTTTAAAAACCTTTTTTGAAGCTTTTATTATCTTAGATCCAATTAACACATGTACTAAAACATCAATGCACTTTTTACGTATAGAACTATTGACAAAAAAACCATATAAACTGGTCTGCCACAAGGCTAACACCACTGCAAAGTGAATCAAATAACACAGATTATCAACTATATGTCAGTAAACTGGTGACACCCAAGGTTGGGCACCCAAGGCTCATGGACCAAAGGCCAGCCTATGCAATCCAGTCAGATCCCACAGAAAGTCCAATGCAGCACAAACTTGTAAAAAAGGTCAACGCTGGTTATGATAGAAAGAATACCCAGTACATCATAGCCAGCCATGTGTAGGGTTCGGCAGGAAAAGAGTTCGAGGTTGTGGATGGGGCCTCCAAATCGTCCAGATCTCAATTCAACTAACCATCCACAGGATGCATGGGACAAACAAATCCAATCCATGGAGGCCTCACCCCAAAGGATCCGTCACTAAAATGACACCCCCAGAGAGACCAAAACTGTCCCCGCACAATATCAGATTTAATGTTTTTTTTGCTTTAATGCTATGCCTGATCAGTGTCTCGATACTTTGTATTGAGTGTGTCTCTTATAATATTGCCATGGACAGAGGCAGCGTCCTTCTACCCAGATATTACTTAGGAGACCCATTTGGTGTTCCTGAAAAGTGTCCCGATATCATTTCTTTTGCCAGAAAAGTTCTCACAGCATCTGGCTGAAACTAGAGGTCTGCACTGGGACGCCATCAGAATCCCACGGGATGCAACAAAACAGTTGGGAAAGTCGGGAGGTTTTACTTTCATGCGGGCACAAACAAGTGCCAGATGTGAAGCTTACAGAGCAAACAAAGACCTCATTCACTGACCTGAATGTACAGTGTATTTACAGCCTCCTTAGTAATTGCCTGGTCAGAGTTGAAGAGGTTTAAATGATGCCTCTAGTTTGTAAATGAGTTCATGCGCAGGGTATCACGTTGGTGTCCTCGCACCTCCAGGGTTGGGGGTTAGAATCCCGTCTCTAGTGTGTGTGTGTGGAGTTGTGTGCATGTTTTCAAGTTTCCTCCAACACGCTAAAGACATGCAATGTAAGGTGAGTGGCATTTTCAGATATATGATTGAGTGTATGAGTGTATATGTGTTTGTGCCCTGTGATGGATTCGCACTCCATGTAGAGTGTACCCTACCTCATGCCCTGACTTCCCTAGGATCTGTTCCAGGCCCCCTATGACCCTACACAGAATAAATGGGTTAGGGTATGGATAGATGGATATATATTATGAGCAAGTCCAAATAAAAAAACAGCTAATAAAAGAAAAGTGTTTCAAACAGATCTCTGGTTTAGCCTGATGTAGCTGAGGCAAAAGAACTGTAAGAGCTCACTTACAGTAACTAACTCATTGTCTATACCGCTTTATCCTGTATTCAGGGTCGCGGGGACCTGGAGCCTATCCCAGGAGGCTTAGGGCACGAGGCAGGGTAGACCCTGGACAGGGTGCCAATCCATCGCAGGGCACACACATACACACACTCACACACCTATTTACACACTACGGGCAATTTGGAAATGCCAATTAGCCTAACCTGCATGTCTGTGGACTGTGGGAGGAAACCGGAGTACCCGGAGGAAACTCACCAAGCACGGGGAGAACATGCAAACTCCATGCACACAGAGACGGGAATCGAGCCTGGCCGGGAATCGAACCCGGACCCTGGAGGTGGCTTACTGGTTAGCACTCTCGCTTTGCACCTCTAGGTTCCAAGTTGGATTCCCACCTGCATGGAGTTTGTATGTTCTCCCAATTAAAATTCTTTTAATTGTGTAAAGCTGCTTTGACACAATTGTCAATGACAAGTCTGACAATGTCAACTGTGAAAAAAGCTATACAAATAAAATTGAATTGAATAAATGAGCAAATCCAACTTTATGAACATATATGGATATTTCTACTTAAAGTTGATATGATATCTGCTGGTTCATTCTCTCCATTACTACTTGCTGGTGCACCTTAGTCCAATTTCATTCCAACATGTATATGCAATCATCACACACATGTACATAGAAGCAGTATTTTAATATTCATATTATTTGATAGCATTTTTCTGCCTCTTTAATGCACCTTAATTGCAAACTTTTCCCCTTCTCCCTCATTGCAATTCTTGCAATTCTTGTTTGCTGCTTACTTGTTTTTATTTGAAGTATCAGAGAGCTAGAAATACAGATGCACATAAAACAATAAATGAATAATGTGATGTGATGTCTAGTTGCACTGAAAGGAGTGGGTGTACAAGTAAAAGGGAACCATAATGTAATGGAACGTTGCAAAAGCAAAAAATTAAGAATACCAAACTTCTTTTAAAAATGTTCATTTCAAAAATATAATAATAATTAAAAAAAAAAAACTGTTTGTTTACCCCTGAACCTTTTTTCCATAGATCCCTTTCTACTCTGAAAGATGGCCTGCCACCCATCCATTGTGTTTCTGTACTGTTTCTGTGGTAACGATCCAAAATGCACAACACCACCCAATTACTGGTGGCAGCAAAGATTATTTGTTCCCTTCACTGTTGTTGCAAAATTGTTTGTTGTTTTTCTTGTTGTTCTTTTGGCACAGGGCTCGTTGCTGTTTGGGCACAGCCAAGGGGTAGGACTAATCTGTACTGTTTCTGATTAAATCACTTAATACGATCCACACTGCTCGTTGTGTCTGTTCGTTTGTTGTCGAGATGTCTAATTTATTATATGTTTTTTATTTATTTATTTCTTCATCAGCAACGGAGGATCCCGTCACGGAAATGCTGGAAGGTTAGTGTCTGTATAAACACACAAAACCAGAGCAAGGATTAGAGCCAGAGAGTGTAAGAAACAACCGTGTGACAATGCCGTGTGTGTTTTAGACTGTAGAGAGGAAACGTACCCCTGCACTAGGATGTACTCTGTCCATCAGCCTATGAAGTCATGCCTCCACACCAAGTGCTTTTATAGGTATCATACACACATACACACTTCTACTGTATAATTGTTTTATGTACAGTACATTCTGGTATACAGTATAATTATTTTCTCTTTATTATTACTTCTTTAGTTTTAAAATTCTCAAGTGCATCTGTATTATAACCATATGCATGTGATCTTTGAACGTTCCTTCAGAGTGACATAAACGTGTAAACGGGTAAAGCTGTGATACAAAGCATCCAGTAAATCTTCAAGGATTTACAATGTGAAAGACGAGAGTATGTTAGATTGTACAAACAGGAGGGTGAGTTAAAAATGATCCACACTCGTTATATAAAAACTTTTGTTTTATCAGTGCTTTCCGTTTAAAGCTACTGTCTTCCCAGTCACAGCTGTACAGGTGTGATTGTATTACAGTACATCAGTTCACTTGTAACTGGGGTATGAGCAAAAATGGATGCTCCACTTTCCACGATTTGCACAAAAGAATAGCAGTGTGTAGTGATTTGGGTTTTTCTGGTCTGAGTGTGTACCTGGCGCTGAAACACCTCATGGAAGAGCATAAACCGAAGTGTTTAGATATCTGCAAACAATATTTTAACCAATACTCTAAGGAAGGTGAAAGTTTCTCAAAGAGAATCATTACTGGTGACGAGACATGGATTCATCGCTACAGTACAAGCCTGAGAGTAAACTGCAGAGTATGGGACGGAAACATCATCAATCGCCGACCGAGAAAAAGTTCCAAAGTCAACCATCAGCTGAAAAATTGATGCATTCAGTTTTCTGGGATTCTCAAGGGCCAGTATTGGAACATTATCAGGAAAAGGTTGAACAATCAACAGTGTTTATTATAAGATGATTATTGAAGCCAAATTAAACACAGATGATTGCTATCCAGGGGCGTTGTGATCTTGACAATGCACGTCCGCACACTTCTGCCTACACTGTCTACTTTCACCTGTTCGGTCACCAAAAAGCAGCCCTACGAGGACAAATATTCACTTCTGATTCACAGCTCAGCCTAAAATAAATTTTTAATAAGGGGATCTGAAAGCTTGTTGACAGATGGGCAAAGTGTATTTAAAAGCAAGGAGTTTATGTTGGAATTTGTTGTTCATTTCAAAGTAATTTCTACAGCCAGTGTGTGGATAATTTTTGACTCCCCCCTAGTACAAAGGAATCATTTTACACACAACTGAACAAATAAACATATTGCGTGTTCAGGAAACAAAGCATCATACAAAATTAATAACAGAAAGGACAAATCAACAAAGGCCAATACTGTTGGCTCAATCTGTTAAGGCTGTAGGTTACAGGGTTACTGATCAGAAGGTTGGGAGTTCAAGCCCCAGCGTTGTCAGGCCTCCACTGTTGAGCCCTTGAGCAAGGCTCTTAACCCTATCTGCTCCAGGGGTGCTGTATCCTGGCTGACCCTGTGCTCTGACCCTAGTTTCCTAATGGGAATACTGTATGTAAAAAGTACAGTATGTGGTGTAAAGTAAAGGGGAAAAGGGGGGTTTGCATGTTCTCCCCGTGCTTGGTGGGTTTCCTCCCACAGTCCAAAGATATGCAGGTTAGGCTAATTAGCGTTCCCAAATTGCCCGTAGTGTGCGAGTGTGTGTATGTTAGCGTGCCCTGCGATGGATTGGCACCCTGTCCAGGGTGTACCCTGCCTCGTGCCCTAAGCCTCTTGGGATAGGCCTCCAGGTCCCCGCAACCCTGAATACAGGATAAAGCGGTATAGATGATGAGTGAGTGAGTAAGTGAATGGAAAAGGGGGTAAGTGGTGCATCCTTAATAGAGAGCTTAACATAAGAAAACAAGAGGGAGGATGCAGACCAGGCAACCATCAGTGTTTTAAGGGTTACCTTTACTGCAAAAGGAGATTTGCATTTACGTTTAGTAATAAATGGGGTATATTTTTGAATTGTGCAAAGTAGAGATCGGCAGGATCTCATGGCTCATGTGATGTAATCAGATAAGTTGAAAACGCAAATCCATGCATGCCGGATGGACTATATTGAGGTCGATCATGATGGACAGGTCTATCAAAAGGAAGTTCCTTTGTACTTGGTTCTGTAGATTAGTCAAATAGTCATGTCAATGTTGAGCTTTAGATGATAGCTTATTATCCACTAAATGATTTAGCTAGGCTAATATCTTCTTTAAAGAAAAAGGTTGTACAACAGCATTGATTAGAAAAAAACATCATCTTATAACTGAGTGGCATAATTTAGTATAAATGTAGAGGGCATCAAACATTAACTTCTAAATGAGACACACATCAGCCTTTCCTTTAGTCACCCCCTCTGTCTGGATCAAACATATCAGGAGTGAAATGCAGTGTATTAGCCGTTAATTCTGTCTCTTGCAGTCTCCGTCGAGTCTACGTGATCAACAAAGAGCTTTGTGTGAAGACTGTGTGTCCACAGGAGGAGTTACTGAAAGGTGAGTTACTGAAACAATTGTCTTATTATAAAAGGCACAATTGTGCTTGTACATGTCTATAAGGAGTGTATAATTAAAGAACAATGTAAAAGTAGTCTGTTCCAGAATTATTGGAAAAAAAAACTAAAGAAGAAAAGAGATTAGTATTTAATTAATTAATTATTAAAAAGTAACAAGTTTACACTGAAAATATAACAAAAAT
Organism: Dinotopterus cunningtoni; assembly: GCA_028565755.1. Lineage (NCBI taxonomy): Eukaryota > Metazoa > Chordata > Actinopteri > Siluriformes > Clariidae > Dinotopterus > Dinotopterus cunningtoni. Next base: position 26,023,161 of record JAOTRS010000044.1, read on the forward strand.
CTAACGTCTTTCTCTACTACCCTATTTCATCTAACGTGTTTTTTTTTTCCGAAGATGTTAAAACCATAATGTCTCACTCACTCACTCACACATAATCTATACCGCTTTATCCTGTATTCAGGGTTGCGGGGGGCCTGGAGCCTATCCCAGAAGACTTGGGGCACGAGGCGGGGTAGACCCTGGACAGTGCACACACACATACACACACTCACACCCTAATTCACACACTATGGGCAATTTGGGAACAGCAATTAGCCTAATCTGCATGTTTTGGGACTGTGGGAGGAAACCTGAGTACCCGGAGGAAACCCACCAAGCACGGGGAGAACATGGAGAACAACTCCATGAACACAGAGACGGGAATTGAACCTGGCTGGGAATTGAACCCGGACCCTGGAGGTGCTAACCACTACACCACTGTGCCGCCTAAACCATAATGTATATACTGTATATTCAAACAAAACCTTATAGTTAACAGTCTGCAATCCTAGTAATTTGAATTAACTAAATGCAAGTAAAGTGCACATTTACATTTATATCTTTCAATTTACTTGAATATAGGAACTCAGTATGGGAACCGCTTTACTGGGCCAAAAACATGAGTTGACATTGAGGCAGAATTCCTTTAATCATTCATCAACATGAGGAGAATCAAAGAAAACACATAAAGACAAAAAAGACAAACACAAAAAAAAATTATAACATGGTGGAAAAGTTTTTTCTTTTGTAAATTAATTAAAAAGTGAACCCCTCCTATATTCTAAAGTCATTACATGTAAAGTGAAATATTTCAAGTGTTTTTTTTTTTTTTTAGTTTTGATGGTTACAGCTAATAGATCATAAAAATAAAAAAATCCATTATGTCAGAATGTTACAATATTTAATTTCCAGTTTGAATACATTCATACACTACTCAAACAATAAAAATACCATGTATCTCTTGGTCTAATACAAAACATGCAACCACAATCATTGACACGCTAGCAGCAAGGAGGGTAAGCCACAGAAGGTCATCACTGAAAGGGCTGGTTGTTTGCAGAGTGGTGTTTTGAAGCATATTAGTGGTGAGTTAATTGAAAGGGAAAAGTGTGGTAGGAAAAGGGACACAAGCAACATTGATGATCGCAGACTTAAGAAGCTGGTTCAAGTGAATCAAGAGTCACCATGCACAGGCATCTTCAGGAAATTGCCTACAACTTATGGAATTCCTAGTATAAAGCCACTCCCGAACCAGAGACAATGGCAGAAGTATCTTACCTGGGCTACGAAGAAAAAGAACTTTACAGTTGCTCAGTGGTCCAGTCCTCTTTTTAGATGAAAGTAAATTTTCCATTACTTGGAGTGGAGAGGCACAGGATCCAAGTTGCGAAGGTTTTCGAGTCTGTGATGATTTGGGGTGCCATGTCATGCAGTAACCTAGTAATATTATGTATTGTTATTATTATTATGTATATAATAACATTATGCATTTTGTATTAACATTATGTCATGTAGTAACGCAGTGTAAGGGTAAGGCCCTTATGTAAGGCGCTTTTTTTTGTTGTTGTTGTTAGGCATCTGCTAAATGCCTAAATGTAAAATATAAATGTAAAATGCAAATTGAGAAGGTTGCAAGAGGAAACGAGTATACTTTGCTCTCACAATAAGGAAGATGGTTACAGAGTCAAAAATTGTTGTTTTTTTCTGTCACAAATTTGTAAATTTGCAGAAGATGGAGGCATGTTGGGGTCACCCAGTTTCCAAAATCTACAATTAGACACCATTGTCCGTGCCAATAAACAATTTTGCAGACATGTACTTTTAACCAGGTTGTATGGTCATTTTGAGTCAAAAATAACGCTTTCTGGCAACGAAAAATACAAAGGCGGTTTGGCATTAAGGATCTGTGATGTTGGGCTCTTCTTAAAATACAGGGTTTCATGGACTCCATAAAGGTCAAAAAGATTTCATATATAAATCCAGCAGAAACAATAGGACAATGATCTATAATATATGATTAAATCCATTAAAAAATAGGTTATTGAACATACAGTAGGGGTCAATCAAGGTTTTGACCATCTCATTGCAATCCCAGTCCTCTGTCTTAAACCCTGCGGAAAAACTCATGTTTTTTTTTTTTTAACAATATTTTCTTAAAAGAAATTCACCTCAATTAAAGATTAGACTTATTTCATTAATAAGATTAAGATTTATTTTTAAGACTATACATTTACCGCATATTTATACCCAACCTTACCAAGGGTGCCAAAAATTCTGGAACAGAGTGTATATTTCCATTGTTCCTATTTTTGTTGCTAAACATCCAACTCCACCCTTCTCCCTCTCCTTCTCTCTATTAGCGGAACTATGCAGAGAGAAATCTGGCTGGCCCAAACGACTTCAGAGGTCAACCAAAGAGAACACTGGCTTCCCAGTAAAACCAGCACATGGCCAACCAGCAACAAAAGCAGAGACTGGACAAAAAAGGTAGAATAAAGAAGTATATGACAGAAGGACAGAAGATTTGTTTAAATGAACACTGAACTACAAATGTGCATAACTTTTATTTTATTTCAAACATTGTATTCAGATTTGTGGTTCAGGGTGATTTTTAACTCAAGCTTGTTTTTTCCTTTCTTTATTATTGCAAGATTATTTCTCACTGCAGGTTGTATGGTATAAAGTGGGGGTCAAAAGTCTGAGACCACCTTGAAAATCTGAGTCCATGATGAAATCGCAGACATGAGAACGCACATGGTCAGATTAGCACCAGTTTCACAGCTCCTGATGTCTTTTGGCACACTGACTTATGAAGGTCGGTGCTCCCAGTGAGCCTTGTTCTGCAATCTGTTGGCGTGTTACAAAACTAGTCTTAAAACCTTTTGATACCACCTTGTATTTCATTTAAAACTGGAATTACCAGAAGATTCAAGTAATTTGAAAACACTCAAAACAAATAAAGTACTTTTTGTTGAATATTTAATATTTTACTATTTCTAGGTCCCTCTTTATGTGTGATATTGAGGATGTTGTAATGCTTTGTACAAAAGGTTAGACTTTCTCCAGGTATAATCTCATCTGTTGAATAATAGATTTGATGTAAAATTAATCTAAAGGTTTTGCACAAATTTGTGGAGTCCACACCCTAAAGGAAAATATTAAGTACTCTAAACATACCAAAGAAACACTGCACCTACTCCACCCCGCCCACAGCTTCCTGCTGTGTAAAATCATAAAGGTTCCAATTTTTTAAACTCAAGTTGTGGTCAATAATATATCTTCTTTAATATATTCTGCAGAATATAGAATAGATGAAGCCTTACTGAGACTCTCAGACTTTTGGACCCTACTGATTACCGTACTATGCAATAGTCTTGAGCCATATCTTCACATTCTGCTTTCAAAGAGCCAGACTTTCTTATATTTCTAATGTAGACTTGACTAGACTTCTTGAAACAGTTTTTTGCCTCTCATTTTCAGTCCGGTCTCTGTAACTGACCAATTTCAGAGAAAAGTTTCTTTGTTGGTTTAGCCTCACAGTGACCTCTAAATCATTCAAGCATTTAAAAAGCATCTAACTGACGTTATGGACCTTAAGATGATGACACATGATCAGGCCGGTAATTGGTATACTTTTGATGCTGAATGCTGAGTGGTTGGAACAGACAAGAAGAAAATGAGGCTGCTGCTGAGCTTCTTACATAAACAACCACTTTTTAAATTTTAGGTGCTTTCAGCCTGTCATATTAAAACATTTGTTCCCATTTATTTCATTTAATCTACATCACTTAGTTAACTTTACTATGAAGAAATGAGGGGTGGCTCAAGACTTTTGAACAGTTCTCTATATGAACTGATATTTCGCTGAATATATCCACATTATCAATATCTTGCCTTATATAGTTCACCTCATATAATTCATTGTTTCAATGTAAGTAAATTGTATGATGCTCACATAGCAAATAAATGTTTTCCTTTAATGATGAAGATTT
>JAOTRS010000044.1:26046069-26063120 GCA_028565755.1 Dinotopterus cunningtoni
AACTCTCCATCAGCAGCATGTTTTATGGCATGCACAGCTGCAGCATTTACACTAGCTTTCACAGTATTAAGGGATTTTTTTTTTTACTCACCTGTCCAGTTTGCTCATCATTCCGAAAGATGAAACCAACTCAGTGGTTGAGTCATGCAAAAATGAGTGAGAGTTTTGAAAGTGAAGTAGAGGAAGAAGGAGGTATAAAAGACGTGTGACATATTGATACAGTCGACTGAAAGGTGGTCCCTGATTGGGTGATAACAGTTTTCAAACTCTAGTTAGGAGGGCTGAAGTTAATTCTAACCGACAATTTTAGAGAGTTGTATTAATAACAGCTGTTATTTAAAGGGACCTGTAGAACAGTTCTTACCGCATCATGAAACAACAAACATTGGACAATGCCTGCATGTATTAACAATCACGTAATGGTCTGTTATTCAGGTGGACGAACAAATGGATTTTTATATTTTTATATTTACACACTGATCAGTCATGCAATTAAAATCACAGAGAAGTGATATGAATAACATTGATTATCTTGTTATAGTGGCACCTGTCAAGGGTTTTTTGGCAAGATATTATTAGGAAGTAATAATAGTAACTGTTTAATAGAAGTAAACAGTCAGTTCTTGATGTGCTAGAAGCAGAAAAAAATGGGCAAACATAATGATCTACCTATACGTCCTGCAACACTGTAAAAAATGTTCAGGAATGGTTGGAGGTACATGACAGAGTTTAATGTATTAAAAATTTCCCAGATCTCAATCCACTTGAGCATCTGTATGATGTGCTGGAGTGAAGCTTTTGTACGATGTGCTTTTTAAAATACATTGCGCAACCAAAAATAAATAAAATAAAATATATATAATTATATAAAAATAAATATAATTATATAAAATAAATAAACACCTGGATTTAACGAAGCAAATAGGTAAGAGTCTTCCATTGGATATTTACTGCAGTGAGTAATTTTGCAGTTTAACTGCAGTTTCAGCTGGCAACAAGTTATTTAACCGTTACTGGTGGGTGAGGGCTGATGTAGTGAGTGGCTTCTTTTTTCTTAAACAACCATGTCCGAAGACATATCCTGTGGTCATGGTAAAGATGTTATTCTGTTTCAGAAGGGTCAAATTATTGTTCTGCACCAAACAAAGAAAACAACTAAGGATGAACTAACAACTCTCTGCTATGTTTAATAGTAAAAGTGAGAGCATTTCCCTGCACACAATGCAAAGAGAGCTAATGGGATTGGAACTAAACAGCTGTGGAGCCTTAAGAAAACCACTTATCAGTGAGGCTAATCTGAAAAAGACTTCAATTTGCTATAAAGCATAAAGAATGGAAGTGATGCACTCATCATGCCTAGTGCCTACTGTACAGGCCAGTGGGGGGAAGTGTTATGATTTTGGAGTTTCTTCTGTTAGTCAATTCTAGAGTTAGCATGTTATGTGCCCGAAAAATGAGGTCACCTGACTACCTCCAGAACCACCAGGTTTTTCTATTAAGCATTTTTTTCTTCCCTGATGGCACAGGCATATTCCAAATAACAAATAGATATTTTTGTAATTTATAAATAATAAAGGTATGTGTTAGGAAGCATGGGACATCATTTTCTCACATGGATTGGCCACCACAGTGTTCCGACCTTAACCCCATTGAGAATCTTTGAGATGTGCTGGAAGGCTTTACACAGTGGTCTGACTCTCCCTTCATCAATACAAGATCTTGGAGAGAAATTAACACAACTCTGAATGGAAATAAATGTTGACATTGAAAAAGCTTATCTGTGTGATGCCATGGTGAATGTGTGCCATGATCAAAGCAAACCATGATGCAACAAAATACAATGCGTGACTATTTTTGGCTGGGTAGTGTATTTATAATGTTTTTTTTAAAATAGAAAGTACAGTTAAATACTTTTTTAAAATAAACATACACAATACTACTTCCTTTTTCCTAATGATGGAAAGAATTTATTTATTTATATAAATATTCAACTGCAAAGAATAGGATATTTTTACACAATGGCTCTTGACCACACATTAGTCTCTTAAGTGTTTGACGTGACTTGTAACCTTTTTTTACTCTCAGATGTGCGTCACAAAACGCAGCCTGTGGCGTAACCGTGGAAAGCTGGAAATTTCCAGAACCCTTGCACCCAACCAAGGAAGACTCCAATTCACTTTTCCCACATGGCCTTTAATCATTCCCATTATACCTTCTTCAGCATTCTGTTTTTTTTTCTTTCGCTATTGTTTTTATTTATTTTTTTCCCATGGACATCATGTGAAGTAAATCCAGTAGACAGCTAGATTACCTTCTAGACAAAGTGTTTCCAAAGAGCTAGATTACATTCTTTCTTCAAAACACACATTCCTTCACTCACTTGAGACCTCTTCACCACAAAGAAGAGCCTAGAAATTCAGCCTGACCACATGACGTCACAAGTACTCAATGGAATGCATAAGCACACATATCACTGCTATTATGTATCCTATTCATTTTGACTGTGTGCAGTTGTTTTCGAAACTCTCTCCTAGTTTCAGTACAGTTGGCATCATGTCTGAGTCTCACTCTAACTTACCCTTTAATGCACTCTGTGGCCAGGGAAATCACCGTTTCCCAAAGAGCTCCCTCTGATCTCTTGATCTTTATTTGTTTGTGTGTGTGAGGTAGACGAATGAAAAGTGTATGTCTGATTTTTTACATCTGTCTGCTCCCACGATTCAGCCTCAAATCTTTGAGGTCCAGCTGGATTGCTGGTTGTTGTGTTCATTTGTGTAAAAGAGAACAGTGGCAAAAGAGAAACACTGTGCCACATACAATGTAACTTTCATATCATTGCTCTTAATAATAATAATAACAACAACAAGAAGGAACAGTCGCTATGCATAAAGAAAAACAATCCTATTATATAAAAATTTGTAACTGACAGTAATAACGAATATTACTGATCAGCCAAATCTCACCTCTTTCTTCATTTTCTGCTTACACCTACACAGTCTGTACACATTCACACACACACACCATGGGCAAGAGCGGCTTAAATGCATCAATTGGCACAGCACGTATGAACGAATTAGGGCAGGAAATGCAGAGTCATTCTTTCCGAAACCCACCCGCCCACACACACATACACACACAGACACACCCCCGAAGACCTATCGTGCAGACAAACTCAACCACAGCTCCAAACACACTTTTCCAGAGCTGTGAACTTGCATCTGTTTCCTGAAGACAATAATAGGTATACTTTGGTTAGGGGACACACTTGCAGGTGTTTACTAATGCGGGCTCCGGCGCGGCAGAACAACAAAGCCCACAACAAACAAGGCACGGTGCCAATTCATGCGAAAGGAGATACTGAAGTGATAACCTTACTAACTACGAACTTGTTGATTACCTAGCTGTATGCTGTGACCTGTTTAGAAAATTATCCAACCTTGGAATGAGTAAGAAATTATTACTCAACTCAAATTCTTGTTACTCAAGTCTGTAATCTGTGTCTCGCATAACTAAAACCTACAGGTATTTCTGATTACAGTGAACCAAGTCTTGCGGGAAGCAAAAAAAGTCCATCGCTGTTCACTACAGTCGGCTATATACGTTTGCAAATGGCAATAAGTATTCAAATAATCTGCAGATTTGTAACTAATTTATGTGATTTTTCAGAGTGACATGGTCATTAAATGGTTATTTCTGCCCTATCATGCAGACATCATTTTGGCTGTTATAACTCTCAATGAAATTATTAACAATTAACTCAATTTTGTCTGAAAATTAGCCTATAAAGATCAATTTTTATATCATGACACTGATGTTTAGTGCAGCTCCAGGTGCACTTTCTCACCACATACACATAACTGTACAAACATCCGGTGGTGAATGAAGTAGTAGGTGACACATATATTTCACAGAGTGTGGTTAAGGTAGAGAGATAACCACATGCTTCAACTTCAGAAACATACATGCTTGCTCACTGCTGTTTAATGGCAAACACAAAGACTTGCAACGTATATACTATATATATACAGCATGCTTTGTTCTCTTTTCTTCAAACGTTTGTTTATCGATGTTGACATCTATAGTAGGTCTATCGCTGTTAGTCAGTTTACCACAGCACAACCACAGTCTGCACATATCTATACCTTTCAAGCGTGAAAGAGAAAGCTTTACATCTTGAAAAGCCTACGTCCAAGTCATATTGATATTAAGACACTTCACAGTTCGGTTTGAACCCATGCATTCAGATCAAAAAAACATTTTGTGACTAGTAACGCTACTGTACATCATTAAAAGCAGACTGTGAGTAAAACCAATCTCAGAGGAAATTTATTTAGATCTTTTTTTTTTTCACAGACAAAAAAAACCATGGCAGTTCAGTACTAGTCTGTTACAGTGCAGCAACATGAATAAAATGCACTGAAATAAATAAATAAAGACAAAAATAAGCAAAGAAAAAAATGTCACACAACAAATAAACAGTAAGAATAGACATTTTAAATTAAGAAATTGTGTCATTTTACTCATTGTAGTGATTTTACAGAATTTCAGTAATCTGTAATGTCACAAATTACATAACTATTTCATAATTTCAAAATGTAGTTAGAAAAGATATGCCCGCTCACTGCTATAAATCTTTAACAAACACCTTTGTCACTGGAAAGCCCAACCAGCCTTTTCCTGGCTCCTCATAATCCTCCTCCTCCTCTTCACCTTCCACCCCAGAAGTCTCTCCCTGGAGTCGGTAGCCCAGTTTTCTGAAGAAAGCCTCTCCTAGTTTAGAAGGGAAGGGCACGTGAGCATAGACCCTGTGCACTCCACACTGCTTGGCTCTGGACTCCATGCTCTGGACTAGGAGCCTGCCGAGCCCTTCTCTACGGTACCAGCTCTGCACTACCAGCCTACAGATACGGTACACGCCATGCCGACTCCAGCCATCTCGTGCGACGCATCCAAGCACTTCACCATCCCTGTCTGCGACCCACACTTCCCCTGCAACACGGGCCCGTTCCTTTAAATCATCTTCATCCACCATCTCTCTGTCTTCAGCCTTTCCTTTTTCCACCTCTTTGCTTTTAAACTTCTCTTTACCTTTTTTGCGACGTTTGGCTTTCTCTTGGTCAGTCATAAGCTTGGCTTTGGCAGCATGTGGGTTTAGTATGTCTGGTTGGGAACTAGCATGGTAGCTGCTGCCCAGGTAGTCCCAGTAGGGCCTGCTGGAGCCCAGGATGCCCATGGACCGCGGGATGGTGAGCTTGAGGTATATGATGAGAAGGAAAACAGGGATAAACAAGGCTAACATAAAGGAGTGCACTACAAAGCGGAGCACAGAAGAGACTGTGGCGAGCAGAAGGACTGCTAATGGTCTAGTAATGAGGTGCAGGATAAGCCGGTTCTCCATCCCTTCACATCCTTGCTGTACAGACAGAAAGAGGAAAGAGTGAATGAAGCAGAAATTATGCACGATAAATGAAGATTAGGTAATTGTTACTTTGCAAATACAAGCCGAAGGACAGGAGATTTGAAACAAATATGCACTATATGGACACAGTATTTGGCCAAAATTGTTAATTATTGAATTCTGGTTTTTCAATCAGACCCCTTATCCTCTGTGAAGAGCAATCTTAATGTTTTAGCACACCAAGACATCATGGACAATGCTATGCTTACAAATTTGCTTGGGGAAGACCCTTTTCTATACCAACATGACTGTGCCCCAGTGCACAAAGCAAAGACTATAAAGGCACATTTTGAAGAGTTCAGTGTGGAAGAATTTGAATGGCTTTAACAACCCCATCGAGCACCTCTGAGATAAACTGGAATGGAGATTGTGAGGCAGACCATCTCGTCCAACATCAATGCCTTCCAAGAATCGTATAGCTGCAAAAGGGGGGACCAACTCCATATTGTATGGAGTATGTATGTAGATACAATGTTATTGCAGATTTGGCCAAATAACTTTGTCCATATAGTGCATCTTCATGATTATATAAAAACTTACCTTGATGAGAGCTTTTACAGCCTCAATATCCTCCTCTTTCATCCGCCGGAGCCCTACATCCCCCAGGTCTAAGTGCGCCATCTTATTCAATCTTTACGGTGATTTAAAGCCGGGTCCTGAAGAAACAGAGAAACAGGATCACTGACTGAAAGTGTACTAGAGGTTTACAGATGCCCTTTATATTTCTGTTACATAGCTTTTCGCATATATCTAATGGATGTGCATTGTGTCACAATATGTTTCGCATCAAACGAGAATAAACATTTTTGTGGCTAGTTATAACCCTGTCAGTAAATCGCATACTGTCCCTGGTTCTATGCGTTTACGGAGCAGACGGCGTTAGGCCAAGGCGATCCAATCGTGCGGTACCAAATATAGACCCGAGGGTTGAACTAGGCGCTAAGACAACAGGATATCAATGTTTTTAAACCCGTCTTACTTAAATACAAATAACGCATGCACAAAAAAAACAGTCATGCACTTTTATTTTCAGTAAACTTCTTTATCCGGCATGAAGACGCTTTAATAAGAAGCTCCTGTGCGCATTAGAGCTTGCAGCGTGGTATGATTAGGAGTCTGTGACTAGCGCGGTTCCTCTTACCAATGTTTTTTTTTTTTTTTTTTTTTAGGAAAAAGCTCTTGTTTAAACCGACATTGTGCCGTGGACCAGTCACTGCGACTCACCTACTTACCTCAGAAATCAGTTTTCATACAAGCCTGCATAGTGTTTACAAGCTGTAACTGCGCCGGAAAGCTACGGTGGTACCGCTATACGCTAAGCGCGCTTTCGGCGTATCTGCTTTCGTGAATCCCAAAGTAGCGTAAACGCAGCAGGCGCATCATACCGAATCAGCAGCGTGACCTTTCACGAGCCTAGAGGTCATCTACTAGGGCTGTGGATCAGCACCCACCTCCCGTTACGGTATTCTCAAATTGTCATTCTATATGTATCACGATTTTTTAATATTCCGATTCGATATTACACCCCCCGCGTTTTGTTAAAATTTTGAACTTTCAAAAAAGTTTCATGAGTAATTAAATGTAACCAGTTCCTTATAACATTACTTTTATTCAAATACAAGAGTATCTCTGTGATCCGCCATAAGAGTTGATTATCATTTATTATTGAGCGCGCGAGTTGAGTGACTGCGAGCACGTGGGGCTTCTAACGCACGCGATTTTCAACTAATTGGCGCACGCAGTATTTTCAGACTGGTATAAGCGTACTGTATGTAAAGCGTGAGTTTGAGACTACAGTGGTACCTCGGCATATGAAGAATGCAGCATTTCGTAGCCTTAAGTATTTTCGCCTTAAGAAAAGAAATTTTGGAAGAAATAATTTTTGGCATATGAGCAAGCCGAACCGAGCCCAACCCAGGGGCGGCTAAGTGGCGCATATGTCCGGGAGCCGTTCAAAACGTCAGTGGGAAGCCAAGCAAAGCATTTTTACATATTTTTTGTGCATTTTGTGCAAGATTTAGTAAAGACATAGCACCATGGGTCCCAGGAATGTTAGCAAGGACGGTAGCAATAAGAAAAAGGAGACACTTTCAGTTTCATTTTTAAAGCAGCTGGTGCCAAGAGGAATCATAAATTAAGGTTAAGTGAGGGTTAATGTCTATTAATTTCATATTTTATTTCATTTACATGTCTTTTTAAAATGTTTTGATATTTTTATATGTGAAAATATGATAGTAGTGTTGGAAATTCGTAATATTGGTAATATTTTGGGGTGGCTGGAAGGGCTTATCTGCTTTTACATTATTTCCTATGGAAAAATGCATTTCACAATATAAAATTGAAAGAAAAGGTAGATCGAAGCTCTTACCGTGCACAATTTTTAATTAAAAAAAAAAAAAAAAAGCTCTGAAGCTTCTGCACTCAGTACAGTATCGTTTATATCTGAGGCTGATCGTCCAATCACCAGTCATGGCCAATCAAACTGAAAACCAGCCAATTCAATTCACTGGCCGATCGACTTGCTCATCACTATTATAAAGGTTTTGAAGTCAATGTGGAGATACGTAAATCGTCTCACAGAAGAATCGTGATTTATCACCAAATTGATTCCCCTGATCTCTATCATCTACAACTAGCATTTACCCCATATACCTCTTACACAATTACAAATTATTACATAAATAGGATAGTATGTGAGAATAGTGTAATAGGTATAATAGGTTTGCTTATTTTTTTTATTTATTTGACATTATTTTTATGTCCAAAGTGCAAAATTAACTTTTAAAAAATGACTGACAGAGTTTGTTGAGCATGATAATTTACTAATATTAACAATTATAGTGAAACTAAACAGACTATAGACATATTCACAGTTCTTGTTCATGTTACACTTTGGCTGTCAACATGACAGCATATTAGTTTACAGTTGTCCAACATTCTTCAGCAAATCATTTTGAATTCATGTGTATTGTTAAAAAAAAAAACATATCTGTGGTGTGTGTGTGGTGTATGAAACAACTCCCTCTATGGGCTGGTGAGGAAGTATCACCTAATTCTAGGTAATGCAATGCCTAAAACACTTCAATACTGAAGGAAGAGGACAACATAAAAAACATTAACCATTGCACCGAAAAACTATTTTACCACACACACTTGCCAGTCGATTCTTGCTAAGAAGCATGACCTTTCCTTTCATTTCATTTTCCTGATAGCTGAAAGTCACAGACCTAAATGACTGCTTTAGGTTAAGTCACCTGGATCATAAAAGGCATCATTAAAAATCGGTGTCTCGTCAAAGACTCATGTTGCTGGTAGTTAGTAGTGTGCATTGGTTAGTAGGACCACGTGCGTGTGGGTTGTGTCTTAGAGCTCTTCACAGGCTTCATTTGGAGATTCCTTCAGGGCTTACGTCTTAGGTCCCATTCACGCTGGCTGATAGTCTGCTCTCAGTTTCAAGCATCTTCTGCTCCTCAGATGCCACTTCTGGTGATGCAGTGCCTTCTTTCTCCATGCTCCTTAATCCTACTGAAACTCCTTCTGTTCCTTCCGTCAAACTGCTGGTACTAACCTCAATAATAACTATACCTTCACCTCCCTCTAACTGAAAAATGCTTCCCATTTGCCCTGCTCCTGTCCCAGTGACTCCACCAGGACTGCTAAAACTGCCCCCTGTCTCAGAACTGCTGCCCCCACCTTCTATTACTGCAATCATTTGAACACTTTCTCCACTACCTGCGCCTGCATCTATTTTGGCCTCACTGCCTAATTTGAACACAACATCCTGTCCACCAAGAGGCATTAAGGCTTGGGCAGGATGACAAGAAAGACCCAAATCTTCACTAGGGCCATCAGGAAAGCCAGAATTTGGTGGGATGTCATCATCGCTTGGTGCATCTGTTTGGAAATGAAGAACAAATGCTTTCTCTTCCACCCCAACACCTTCTTCAAACCCTTCCAATCTTTCACTTTCCCTTGCTGCACTCCAATCTTGAAGCAAGTTAAGAGAAACCATGCCAGTCTTCTCCTTATCTCCATCACCCTCCATCTCTTCCTCTGACTGAAATCGAAGGACATACGATTTCTCCCCTCTGTCTTCACTTCCTTCTTCCCCTTGTTCACTTTCCCCTTCAAAATGCAACACATACGACCTTTCTCCCTCCACCCCTTCATCCATCTGTACCTTTACCTCCATCTCAGCTCCTTGCGCCCTCTCCTTATTCTCCTTCTCAAAACATAGAACAAAGTGCTCCTCTGGTAGAGGATCAGTAAGCTTCTCCACTTCCTCTGCAGCAGATGCATTTTTAAGGTCGCCTGTCAAAATACAGTGGCTGTTGGTTGGAGAAGTAGTGGGTGTTACTGCTGATACAGTGACTGTAGCAGGAGTAGAAGGTGTGTTAGGCACAGGGTCTGAGTTCAGTGGTGGTACAGATGTTTGAATATTAGAAAGCTGGGACAAGGTTGTTGACGATGCAATAGAAGTAGCAGTTGTGGATGTTGAAATAGTGGAAGGAACTAAACCTTGAGCTGCTGGGACAGATGCTGTCTGCACCAAGGACCCTGATTTCTGAGTTTTAGTTTTGCGCCCACGCCTGGTTCTAGGGCTCCTGGTGTGGCTTAGGGTTCCCAAAATTGGTTTAACTGTTGTGTTTTGAGATGGGGCAGTGATAACAGGAGCACTGCTGTTGGTAAAAATAAACCTCTGCTGGGTCTGGAGTGGCTGAAACTGTGATAACTGGGTTTGGGCTGGAGCTAAAGTGGCTATCTGTGGCACTGATGATACTGTTTGCACCAAGGGGAGGGCCTGTGGTGTTGAGGGAGCAGAAAGAGGATTCCCATTGGATGCTGTGGGAACTAGAATGAGACTCGGCTGGCTCCCATTGGTGGACTGGCACTGAAGAAGCAGGAAGTTCTGGGATGGCAGCTGTGGTGGTGGAGGAGGTGGTGGAGGTGGTGGTGGTGGTGGAGGAAGAGGGGCAGGCCGTGTGGGTGTTGGATTGGACAGCGGGATCAGCTGCAGTCCTGTAGGTGTCTGTATCATGAAATAATTTTGTGACGTGTTTGGAGGAATGTCCAAATTTGATGGTGAGAGAATAAGTGTGGAATTCCCTTCATTAGAAAACAGAGAACTGAGCCCTCCTGCTGCATTCATGTTTAGACTCAGAGTAGTGGTTGACATGTCTGAGGTCCCGTTGCCGTTCTTAGCTGTTTTTCCCGCTTCTTTAGTGCATGTGGCCCCTCCACCGCTGCTATGCGTCCGCAGATGGCGCTGCAGGTAGGAGTGCATGACGAACTCTTTGCCACAGCGCTGACACTTGTAGTCTTTGCGTGAGGAGTGTGTGCGTAGGTGAAGCTGAAGATTAGAGGAGTGCGTGAAACTCTTGTGGCATTGTGCGCATTGGAAAGGCCTTTCACCCGAGTGTGTGCGCTCGTGCTGCTTTAGGTTGGAGGTTTGGGAAAAGGCCTTGCCACACACAGAGCAGGCATGTGGTCGCAGGCCTGAGTGCAACTGGCTGTGTCGCCTCAGACAGCTGGTGTTCTTGAACGATTTGCCACATTCTTGGCACACATAGGGTCGCTCGCCAGTGTGCTGCCGCAAATGGTACTGGTAATGCGAACTCCACTTGAAGGTCAGAGGGCAGTAAGGACATTGGAAGGCTCTCACTCCTGTGTGCACCTGCACACACAACAGACAAGTAGCTGAAAGCCTGGATTTGTATTTGCATTTGTAATAGTTATAAGTAACCCGGTGGAAGTAAAGGCGTCACATAAAGTCAGCAAAATAATCACATCTGATTAACAAATGCTAACATTAATATTTGTAAATCCAAAGTGTGAACAGAACTCAAAGAAATCCGAAATCCTACTATACTCTGGTCATAACATGATTATCTACTGTTAATTGGCATGGGAATCACCATGGACCACCCGAAACGATATTATCAGTATACCTAGGTGCTGATTAAATTTGTGTTGAGATACAATAAGTATTAAAATTTTATCAATATCCTGACTCGCTGTCTTTTTTTTTTTCTGATTTCATTACAAACTTAGCAGCTAATTCACACCTACCATTCCGGATTCTGTGCTATTATGGAAGTATAACAGTGCCAAAAGTATAACAGTGGCAAAAAGTAAAATAGCACGTTGAATTACATGAACTGAACTAAACCTTATTGCAATAAAAATGTTTAAAAAATCTTTACAACATTTACTGTAAATGTAAGTCAAGCATTTAAAATTATATGCAAAAATATTGAACCAACCAAATAGCTGTTTGAAAATAAAATTAATGGTTAATTTTATTTTTCAACCTCACAAATTCAGGATGCCAAAGTCAGGTATTAAAATTCAAGTCAAATTTCGGGGAAAAAAAATTTCAGGCCATCACATCCGGGATATCACAGAAAGATTCCTGCTTCCTGTGCAGTCTACTTCTCAGGGAACTACTTGCCAATCAAAATGCAGCACATCTAATTATCTGCCTGGGTTACCAGTTGAACAGCACCCCCCCACCCCCCACCTTCCCCATTCTTTCATTCAAATGCGAGAGCAATGGTTTTCCTTTCCCCTGCGCTTAGTAATGCAAATACAGTCACAACTTATAAAGATTTTTAACAACTGAATATATTCTTAATTAGCAATTTAGTAAAGTCAGGATTTTTTGCATAAAATTTTAAATTTACATTTTCATTTGAAATCTGCAGTGCAGATAATTTCAAGTATTGCAAATGCTGTAAAAAAAATTTCCCCATTCAGCT
Source organism: Dinotopterus cunningtoni (assembly GCA_028565755.1). Classification (NCBI taxonomy): domain Eukaryota; kingdom Metazoa; phylum Chordata; class Actinopteri; order Siluriformes; family Clariidae; genus Dinotopterus; species Dinotopterus cunningtoni. The sequence continues at coordinate 26,058,286 of JAOTRS010000044.1, forward strand.
CAAATCGTAATGCAGGAAAATTCAAACATTTTTATTGCAACATGTTTTTGTTCAGTTCACGTAATTCAACCTGCTTTTTTGCTTTGAGCAACTTTGGCACTGTTATACTTCTATATGCTGTGCGAATAGTTTAGAGTGCAACACCTGTAGGATTATAGAGAAACGGGAACATTTTACAACCTCCAATGTAAACATATATCAACTTAAAATTTATTTTAAAACATTGATTTCGCAGTGTTTACCCTTTGATGTATGGACAGTAGAGAAGATCTCTTAAAGCTTTTTCCACACTCTGTGCAGCGGTATGGCCTCTCTCCCGTATGGTCCCTCATGTGGTAGCGCAGACCTGAAGAACCCTTAAAGGATTTCCCACATTCCAAGCACCGATATGGCCTCTCTGTGACCAAAAAAATAAAACAGCAAAACTAGCAAATAAAACAGTGATCATGATGGTAGCATTTACTTGTTTTATCTTTTCCCAGATTCAGATTTAAGAGCATTTAGGCATCCACTCATCTTTTGAGAACTCGTTTAACTCACCATTATTTGCAGCAGAGCCTTTGCTCCCACCTCCTCTCCTTCCAGTCTTCCCTGATGCCCTGTTGGTTGGTTTCACAGGTTGCTTCTCTCCCTCTTCTGTGACAGCAATGAGGCTGACATGGATTTCCCTTTCTGCCTCTGGCTCCTCTGCCTCTCTCTTGGAAGAGGATGATGAAGACAGGGGCAGTGAAAGGGACAGTGAAGGAGGGCAGACAATCTCAGCCTCTGCCTCAGTCAGCAGTCTCTGCTCCTCGGTGTGTGAGAGCTGGTGGGTAAGAAGGGATGAGAGTAGGGGGAAGGAGCGGTCACACACAGAGCAGCTGAATTGAGATCTGGACTCGGACAGTGCCAGAGGGTGCACCTGGTTGAAGAAGAATGCAGAGAATATTTCACCCATGACAATCATAATAATAACTATTTCTATTCTTTTCTAATATTAGTATTCTCGCGCTGACTCTTGACCCCCAGACAGGACCTTAGTGGTCATGCAGTGTTCTCCATATCAATTAGTACCACTCACCTGTGCAATATGTCTGCTCAGTGAGCTGCTGTTCTTGAAGCTTTTACTGCAGTAGGCACACTCTGTTGTGTCCACTATGGAGGTGGGGACATCTGAGGACATCTGGGCCACGGAGCTGGTAAAGCTCTGAAGCAGGTCATATTGAACCTGGCTGGCTCCACCCCCAAGACCACCCAATCCAAGCAGTTCTGTTCCCTGCCCTGTCTCTGCCACTGTTGTGGTTTCCACCACCTCCTCAAAGTCTGCCAACAAGGGGGCCATCCCAACTAAAGAAACCCCACCTCCCTGAGCCTCTATTTCATCACACCTGGTGTCTTCACCCCCATCAGCCACCCCCAAACTATGCAGATGCAAGGCTTGATGTTCTTCCAAGTGTGTTTGGGTTCCAAATGTTTCGCTGCAGCTGCCGCAGCTGTACAACAGCACGTTAGAATCCGTTTCCGTTGACTCCTCTATGCTCACCTGTACATGCTCTGAGCCTGTGGCGGTCAAGACATTCTGACTGCCTTCAGCTGAGGACTGTGTGCAGGACTCGGGCACAGGGTGGGATAAGAAGACCTGACTGGTTCCCCCTTCCTGCCCACCTACAAGGCCCACCATGTCTGATATTGTCATTTCAACCGTCTTCAAATCGTCTGAGGTCGCCCCCCCGAGCACCACCTCAACACTTGCCGGTGACCCTACCTTTCCTGTCTTCCCCACACCTTGAGCCTTGACCTCTATGTGAGAGTTGCGATGAAGTGCCAGGTTGGAGGAGTGTGTGAAGCTGCGACCACACTCACCACAGATGTACGGCCTCTCGCCGGTATGTATGCGCATGTGTTGCCTCAGGTTGGTTGACTGGCTGAAAGCCTTGCTGCACACCATACAAACATAAGGCTTGACACCTAAATGCACGTTCTTGTGTCTACGCAGGCTGCTGGAGTTCTTGAAGGCTTTGGGACATCTGTCACATGGATAAGGGCACTCGCCTGTGTGTTGCCGTAGGTGATATTGGTAGTGAGAGCTCCATTTGAAGGTGAGAGGGCAGTAGGGACACTGGAAGGTACGCAAACCTGTATGCACACTGCGATGAACCTAAAAATAAAATGAACAGGAAATAAACCCAATTTAATTGGCATCAAAACATGTGTTCTCTCCCCTCTTCCTCCTCACGTTAAATCCTAATAACAAAGTAACAGGTAAATTATATATTATCAATAAAACAAAATGCATCTATTCATATGCATATGGTAGGTTTGCTCTGTATCTGTTGTCTTACAAGAAATGGTGGTGGCCTTGACACTACCAGGTATTGCTTACCTGGAGGAGGGATGAGCGCTTAAATGCTTTACCACAATCCTCACATTTATATGGTTTCTCTCCTGAATGAGACCTAGTATTAAGTGTAAAAAAAAAAAAAAACTTGTTAAACACATTAAATCATCATTTAGATTTGTAAAGTAAACCGTTTAATATCTTACCTCTGGTGATAAAGCAGAGCTGATGAGCCTTTGAAAGCCTTGGGGCAGAGGTTACAGCGATACGGCCTTTCGTTGTTATGGCTACGTTGATGGTGTGCCAACCTGGAAGACCACTTAAAACTCTTCCCACAATCTAGACACTGGAAGGGGTGTTCAGGATTTTGGGATCCCATCGTCCCAGGAGACGTCGACGACGTCACCATTTCGACGCTCGTAAGCACGACAGTTTCTGTCCCCTTCTCTTCCTGTCCACCTTTCTCTTCATCGTTCTCCTCGTCGTCCACTGGGGGAAGGAGCGATGGAAAAGGAGAAAGGGAAGAGGGAGTCTGGCTGGGAAGAAGCTCAGTTTGGACAACCAGGGTAGCGACGGAGTTGGCCATCGTACCCTAAGAGCAGAGGAGGGTGCTCTGGGTTGGAGTGCAGATGACTAGTTTTGTGGATCCTGATTTACGGTAGCCATTCCAGATGTTTAGTGAAGTGCAGAATATGATGAGAATGATGATTTGTATCCCAGCTGAAATAAGTACTGAAACTTCTTTACTTCAGTTTCCAGAACTATATAGATAAAAATAATAATAATCGAGCAAGTCACATTAATACACCGTTTCACACAACTCATGAACCATGTGCTTAAACCAAACATAAATGTAGAGATGCAGCTGTAGCCTAATTCTCCCATTAGTCAATTATACCAAGTCTTGTAATAAGCAGGTAGGAAGGCTGTTTAGCATTGTGTGTATTCTTGTTCAACTCATTCTTTTATGTAATGGTTCACACCACCACATGGTTAATGATGTCATACTTCACACTTCTATTATCAAGTTTTTGACTTTTTTATGAATGGTGCTGAACAAGTGAAAAATTTTATTTTATTTGTATAACGTTTTTAACAATGATAATTGTCACATCTACAAAGCAGCTTTATAGATTGAAAAAATATGGAAATAAATTAGCAAGAAATATGAGGACATAAAAAATATACATTTTAACTATTAGTTTGTCCCTGATGATTAACCCGAGGGTGACAGTGGCAAGGTATATTCCCTGAGATGACAATAGGAAGAAATTTTGAAAGGAACCAGACTCATTTGGACAGTATCAGACAGTATGATCATAAATCATAAAAGTTCTGTCCCCAACCGTTTTTAGACTAATGTTTTGTTCTGTTAATTTTTGCCAAATTTAAAGAAAGAATACTAATTTAGGTGAACATCGCAGCCATGCTTCGTCAGCCGTAAGAGGGCTTTGGTGTTGGAAGAACACTTCGGAGAAACAACTAAAAGGACACTGAGTGCATAGTCATGTAAAATCTTTCCTATGGATGTTTTCTAAAGCATGTTTGCATTTGTGTTTGAATTCAGCATAAAACAGAATTAAATTTTTAGTATTTTTTTTTATTGTACCTGGAATTAAAACTAGTATCAATATACATTTTAAAAAAATGCCTCAACCTCATGTGGTGTACGTACAGTATGTTTCTCTTTATTGTTGCCTAATGACTAACGGCAGTAAGGGGTCTGGGTTCGATTTCCACCTGTACGCATGGAGTTTGCATGTTCTCCCTGTGTTTGATGGGTTTCTTCCGGGTACTCCGGTTTCCTCCCACAGTCCAAAGACATGCAGATTAGGTCAACTGTGAATGAGCTTGCGAGTATTTATGTGTGTGTGTGGCCTGCGAGGGATTTCCTCATGCCCTGTCTTCTGTGATAGGCTCCAGGCCCCCCGCCACTCTGTATACAGGATAAAGCGGTATAGACGATGAGTTAGTGAGTGAGTATAATGTGAACAATGAACTTCATACTTTTTATCGAACAGAAAGAGGTCTGGATCTGACAGTCCTCATATGAGAATCGCACAAGCATACACATACATAAATTTTCTCCTGAATTAAGAAATCTTATCATTCAGGCAAATATAGTCAGGAAAAAATTTCATGTCTTTATATGGAAACATTCAGTTCTCAAGAGGTTAATGTCAAATCTGTTGTTTGATTTCTATTTCCCTTTAAACAAAAAAAAACTTCAACTGAGACCAATCTCTCTACGTATAGGGGCCCAAAAATATTTAAACACACTTCAACAGTGGTTAAATTGTTGAAGCCCTTTTTATAAAACTCAAATTCAACTATGGCAGCAATGTGTAGTATTATATTTCTACTAAAGACGTCAGTAGTCGTATCATCGTTGATGCAATGATGTGACAGTCGGAAGAGAGGCATATATTTTTGCATGTTAAAGTGTGTATACATTTTTTGGGCCCCTCTGTAAGTTAAATTAACTTTAAATCATAAAGTTAAGCTTTATTAAGCCTTT
>JAOTRS010000044.1:26074372-26115451 GCA_028565755.1 Dinotopterus cunningtoni
TAAACAAATGCCCACCACACAAATTGCACAATGTATCAGTCACATTCCAGTAGATCTGAATGTGTCCACTCTGACTGTACTGTACAGGAGGGCTGCCAGTGGCAATTCCGAAGATTATTTGTGGAGCCACTGAGTAGGTCAGCTAGCATGAAAGCCCTTTAAAAATGTCCCGTCTAGACCTGAAAAATGAGCATGTATGTGTCAGTGAGTGTGAGCGTGCATGCCTGCATGCGTGCGTGACCTATAAATCATTGCACTGTTTTGAGTCAAATTTCCACCAGCCTAAATAAGATGGAACACATAGCTTGATAAAATAAAATGGAACGTTTCAGACTTTCTCCTGCATCAGTAAATAAAACACAATGTTTAATGTTACACTGTTCTTTAAAGCTTCAAAACACCGAAGCTCTTAGGCCATCAGATTAGACGCTCACATAACGCGAAGTCGCACGCATTCTTGTTGCTTTTGTCAGGAACACAGAGACACATTCGCACACACTACAATGCAAACAAATGTCCAAATGATTGCTATGACACAGCTCAGGATAACAGGAAGAGCACCTGAAGGAGAACACGCTCATAACTTATCGTTTCTCAACACTTGCGCATCATTTCCTGCAGGGAATGTCCTGATGGAAAGAAGAGGAAAGAGGATGAGTGAGAGTGGGAGTCGGAAGTCTTCCACGAGCGTGCGTGTGCCTGTGTTTGTGTTGAGATTGTGTTAATATTTACTCTCATATTGCTACAGCGCTACTTTTCCCTTCTGTCAGATCTTACAACACAGGGAAGATGAGCGTCCCAGCTGGGTCTGTCACCACGACAACTTGTGCCCCCTTCCAGCCCCGCTTCCTGCCCCTCCTCCCTTTCTCCCTTTAAAGACGTCAGAGAACATGTGAGTGTGGAAATGAGTCTGGGAAAATAGAAAGGGAAAGGGAGAGAAAAAAAAGAATGACAAATTGTGGGGGGATCATTGGGCAATTATGTGATGTCTCAAAATCTTCTCTTCTCACACATAAACACGTGCACACACACACACACACACACCACACACCACAGAGACACGCAAACACAGGCACGCACAAACACAATTGGCATGTATGTAAACTATCCAGTCACACTAGGTCAAAGGCGGAAAGGGAACAAGAAAAAAGAGAGAGAAGCCTGTGTTGTGGTATAAGCAATCTACATCCCACCGCACTCATAAAGCAAAGTTAATGAGGGCTGTTACTGAGCCAACTGCTTCCCTCGCACTCACACACACACACAGACACACAAAGAGGGCTGGATGTAGGCCAGGCAGCGCTCGGTACCACCAGGTGATACCCCTCAAACACTTTTCTGCAGATGAAAAGTCTCTGCTGTCGGCTCATTCTGATTACACACCCACTAGATCAAGTTACAAAAATTTTTCTAAACGGTACAAATCATCCAAAGGATCTGGCTTCCGGTCTCCAGAGTTTGGCAGCCAGTGCTCTTTGATATTGCCCGGACGCACACTCGTACGCACTCGTACTTGCCCTCGGTGATGCAAGTCAAAACCTGGATGCAATTTCACTGGTACAGTAAGACACCGCGCCAAATTGCTGAGCACACTGGCGTTTACCATTACACTTTCTCTGTCTCAGGCTGGTGGAGAAATGGTGGAATGACCACGATGGAGCAATAAGACAGAGCATCGGGAAGCCTGGGGGGGTGCGGTGGTGGGAAGAAACAGTGTGGAGAGATGGAGTAGTAGAGGCAGCGCACGCAAAGGGAATTTTTTTACAGGATAGACAAGTCTTTTCCACCCTCTCTCTCTCTCTTTCTCTCTTTCTCTCTCTCCCTCTCTCTCCCTATTCCTCTCCACAGAGCTCTCGCCATCTCCAAAGCCTGGTAACATTTTGCAGCCTGGATTTCAGTCTGTGAACAAGCCGACACACACTTTCACCAACACACCCCTGATCCCGGATTACCACACACACACACACATACACAAACACACACAGTTGTGCATGTCCCTTCTCCACTTCTCAGCCTGCCTAAACATTCTTTCCTTGCCTGTCATTGTATGTGGCGTCTAATACTTTTTCTCCAATTCTTTCCCTCTGTCTGTCTGATTCTCCAACACACCCCGTCTTTCTTCACATTTGTCGATCTTTCCTGCAATCTCTCCATCCTTCCGGCTCTCATGGGAAAAGTAGGTGTTGGACGCAGAGGGCTTCACATAAACAGTGGGCAACTATACAGTAACAGCAACAACAACAGCCGGATGTCAACAAGACTGAAGAATGTAAACAGGTCTGGCCATCGGGCTAAAACTAAAAGGACGGTGAAGCAAGATTTGATTATCATCTCAAATCCCTCTCTCTCTCTCTCTCTCCCTCTCTTTCCCTCTCTCTGTTGTAAATGTACTCCAGGAATTCTGCTAGAGTCATGGACTGACAGGGAGCCAAAGGCTAAACAGTGAGAAAAGAGCTGACAAAAGGCCGAAAACGAGAGTGAGGGAGTACAAGAGGGGTTATTTTTAGCACATTCTTTCTTGTAAAGAGAAGCTCCTGGGAGATGATACTTGCGCATTCTCTACGTATTTGTCAGGCCTTGCTGTATGTCTGGTAAGGCACAGAGCATGTCAATGACCCCCTGGTTACCCTCCACTTACCGGACCTCAAGATAACACATATATACACTCACACACACATACACAGGGTACTGGGCAATACACTCCCATTACTGGACACCTTCTTGTCTCTGCCTGCGTCACAGTCCCAGTCTGCGTATTATTCTTTAAAAGAATCTCATGACTGAAAAGCAGAAGAGCATAGTGGGGAGGGGTGATAAAGAGAGGGAGGAGTAGAAGGACAAGATAGGAGAGCCAGAGAGAAAGAGTTAAAAGCAGTCATTTTAATCCAAGGGGGCCAAAAAGACAAAAGACTGGAATGCTCTGACGTCACACTCTTGTCCCACTGACGAAGCTTGCCACATTGCCATGACCCAAATGATCTGAGAGAGTACCCTTTAGAGCACGACACAAGCGCATAGACCATCCATATGCAATCACCAGAAATTGCAACAGTGTGTGCCAAACCCAGAAAGTTATTCCCATAGTAAATTCATCATTTACATACAGAGAAAAAAGGGTACTAAACTGGACCTTTCCTTGTTCCTGGCGTTGTACAAGAGCTTGGTGGTGCAGTACAACATAAACAAAGTAGCCTCAAACAAATTTAAGTCATTGACCTATCACTCTTAGCTTATCATATAGGTTACTCACTGTTGTTGTTGATCTTTTCCTTCTTGCACCCTATTTCATTTGACCCAGGTTCGGTACTGGTGTCCAACTTGTGTGACCCCAGTGGTTTGATTTGGTGCACAATCTACTGAATATGAATATATAATAGGCAATTAAGAGTCAACAACATATGGTCATCCAGCATACAGTCTAAGAGCGCACTTAAAATATTTTTTTCAATCACTTTTAGCTGTGATTGCAGGACACAATATGTTAGCCAGTTCATGTCCGGAAATGATTCCTCATGCTGCCAGAACTGCTTTTTCACAGTTTGAGGCCTGGAATATGCCTCTGTGTCATCATAGAAGAAAAACTCCATTAATGTGATAACCAGGTCATTCAAAACATTCCGGTCATCAGCTTCATTTTATTGCCAGCATTACTGAGACTAACTGAAGCATTAACAAGTGATTTTCTTATGGCAGATTAAAAAATTATTCTCTGGCTGCAGAGAGTTTCTAAATTCGCCTGGTATGGTGTAAAAACCATGACCCTGTCATGGATATTGGAGCAAGTTTGGGGCAGTATGATTCTAACCCTAATGGGCCATTACTGGAGCTTGCTGCACAGCTTTTTTACGACCACTAAGTCTAATAATAACTTTGAGAAGCTAAATAAGGAAGTAAGTAATACAGATAACCAATGGAGTTGTGAATAAGATCATTTTACCAAGATTAACACCTAAATGGCTGACGCACTTTATACAATGTTGCTCAGCCCTTCCTGTGAGTGACTGTTACACATAAGGTACATATTTTGATATTTTGTACCATTTGTATAAGTTATATAAATGTAGACCTAAAATCTATTAATTGTTTGTTTGATATTTTATTAAAAAAAAAAAAACATCAAAGCAGGGATAACAGAAGTTAGCTGTTTTCAGTAAGTGTTTCTGTGTTACTGAGAAATATATTTTCTTTCTAACATTACATCTGTGTATGATGAGAGGAATGAAAATAAAGCCTGCTTGACTTGACGTGACTTGTTGTATCCTTTACCTGGAAAGGTGGATGTAGACTACTATTATAGCTTTAATCTAAAAACTAATTATGGTTCATTAAATGTACTTTAAATCATTTTAAAGGTAGATGATATCAATGTTTCCAGGTAAAAGTTATATATTAAAGGTACAAAATATGTACTATACTCATATTTTCTTTTTATGTACACCTAGTCTATATCCTAACTCACTGTCATTAAAAAAGTATTTTTTTAGCCCACATTGGAAGTATAGTTATATCATTGTGGCACAATGTGGCACAGGACTCTTGTTAAGCAGATCAGGGGTGATCAGAGGATAATTGAGTTAGCTAGTGCACCAGGCAAATTGAAGTTCAAGTGTGCTTGCCCTGTCCCATATATTGCTTCCCTTCAAAAAAAGGTTGCCTTAACTAGGGCAAAAGTTGGTAGCTAAGGATGAGTAGTAACAAGTGGTAAACTACATGTAGTCAACTAGATAAGTGCATTGATAAATACTAGTTCAATACTAGAATCAAATTACTATCTGTTTATTACTTTCCACTAACAAAGTTTCTAAAGTAGTGCCCTGTTTGTGCCCTTTTCAACAGTCTTTTGGCTATGAGATGTGTTCTGTGTTTGTATCACAGTTAAAAGATATTTCTCAGGTCTTGATAGCATTTTTTTCTCTATCTCACATTTATTTCCATATGCCTGCATGTTCTAGATTCTGAAAAGATCTTATCTCTCTTATCTGTGCATTATCCACCTAGTACACATCATTCTCCTACCAACCAGACCACACCTCAGAGAATGTGTTTAGTAAAGCAGGTGGTGGGACTTAGAACAAGGAACATTGCACCACTGTCAAACCCATTGAGCTTAAACTTTTTATTGTAAAAGTGTTACCATGTATACAAAGTTTTGTGAAAGTCAGTAAGGAGTAAGGGTGTTGAATTTACTTGTGCATGTAGCTGCTATGAAAATTAATAATAAAACTAATAACCTATAAAGCATTTGCTTGTATCCGGCTACTAATTAAGCAACCTCTGCAAATATAATTTTGGGGAGTGAACTCACTCTTTATACTGTACCTTTTATCCTGTACGGTCATGGGTGGGTTGGAGCTTATGCCAGAGGACTCTGGGCATAAGGCAGGATGCACAGTGGACGAGATGCCAGTCCATCGCAGGGCGCAAGCATGCACACATTCACACACTTAGTCTTACTTAATCTACATGTCTTTGGACTGTGGGAAGAAACCGGATTACCAAGCACTTGGAGAACATGCAAGTTCCATGCACACAGACTTGAGGTGGGACTCGAATCCTTGACTCTGGCCACAGTGCTAAATCACTACCCCACCATGCTGCCAGGTAGTAAAATATTCTCAGCAATTATCCTGCAGGGCAGTGGCATCTTAGTGTTTTTGGCACTAGTACTGTATATTAGGGACAGTGCCGGATTTAGAAACAGTCTCACAACCAGACTAATCATGGCAAATACAATGCTGTGGTCAAATACTGAACACAGACAAAGTGGCAAAAAACAATTAACACTTGTGCATAAAAAGACATAAGTTAAAAATCCCTAACTTTACACCTATATGGTGGCTTAACAACCTGGGTTTGTCTAATATTGAGGCCATTACAAGCAAACTATGTAAACATTTTTACTGTGTCTGATGCTGAACCAGCAGCACACATGCACTATCGTGCCAGTGTCACAGCTGTGCTGTAAATGCTCCACTGCATAAATAATATCTGATCAGCTGTGCTTCTTTGGTGGTCGCTTTCTTTGATGGACAATGTAGAGTCTGTAATTTTATACATACAGATTACATCTATTTGGTAGGCGCATCAAAGAAAATTACCAATAAGAATAGGAACAAGGTATACCCTTTGGAAATTTGCCTGGATTTGTTCCTAATAAAATGAGTGTGATCACGATCCAAGTAATAATAACAGACAGACAAACATTCAGCTTTAACTAATAACACACAAACCATTGTGCTTTTTTATTGAACATGCTGCTTAATCATTTACAGTCTGGCCTGGAGCATGTGGGGCCTTGTACTTAATAATTGGTAGCTTCTCCTTTACCAGCAACAACCACCACTGAACCACCATCAGCTGCCGATCAGAGTGATGTGGTTTGTAGTCAGAATAAGGTTTCATTGTTGAGTAAAGGAAAGAGACCACAGACGTAACAACTGTCTAATGTCTCAGGTTTTGCGAAAGATATATTTAGATGTATATTACAATGTACCAGTCACTTTAATAGGAAAACCAGTACACCTGCTCCATTATGCAGTTATCCAATGAGCCAATCACAGGGCAGCAGCATTTAGTAATGCATAAAACCATGCAGGTCCAAATTAATCTTCATATCAAACATCAGAACGTAAAAGTAAAGTGTAATCTCAGTAACCTAAACCATTGTTGGTGCCAGATGGTCTGGTTTGAGTATTTCAGAAACTGCTGATCTCCTGGGATTTTTTCACACAACAACTTCTTACACAGAATAAGAAAAAAAAACATCCTCAAAGTACAAGGTTTGCACGGTAAGGCAACTTGTTGATGAGAGAAATCAGAAAAGAACCAGATGCTCTGAGCTGAGAGGAAGTCTATAGTAACTGAAATTATAATTCTTTATAACCACAGTGAGCAGAAAGCATCTCAGAATGTTCAACATATTTACCTTGAGCATGTTTAATGCTAAAAAAGAATTAGTTTTTTTTCCTATCTGGATCTGTCCAGTTTGTGTGAGTCAATGATTCCATCAGATTTTTCTTCTTGGCTGATAGGAGTGAAACCCGATGTGGTCTTCTGCTGTTGTAGCTCATCCACCTCAGGGATCACTGTTTTGTGCATGATAAGATGCTTTTCTGTTCACTACAGTTGTGAAGAGTGATTATTTGAGTTAAACTATATCCTTCCTGGCAGCTCAATTCAATCTGGTCGTTTTCCTCTGACCTCTGTAATCAACAAGGCATTTCCACCCACAGAACTGTATCTCACTGTTTTGTTTTTTTCCCACACGATTCTTTGTAAACTACAGACTTTTTGTGTATGAAATTCCCAAAATTCAGCAGTTTTTAAAATCCTCAAACTAGCCCATCTATTGCCAACATCTGTGCCATGGTTAAAGTAACAGAGCTTACAGTTTTTCTTTATTCTGATGTTTGAAGTGAACATTAACTGAAGTTCTTGTCTTGTATCTGCATAGTTCTATACGTTGCACCGCTGATAAATGATTGCCTGATTAGATAACTGCATGAATGTGCAGGTGTACAGGTGTTCCTAAAAAAAATGTAAAAAAGAAATCAGTGTTGAGCTGAGGGTGGCATTTTGCTGTCATGTTTTAGATACACGTCTTCACTTAGTATGATGCATCACTGCAAATGAATAAGTTATATCTTTTACCCCGTGATGAAACGTGTCTATCTTCATGGGAGTAGTCTGGGTACAAGGATTCGCACTGGGAATGGGAACAAAGTTGGGACAAAAAGGTTATTTGTAGTGGGGAAGAGTCAGACGTGGACAAAGAAAGACCATATATTGCAAGCCGTCAAAGAAAAAATGATAAGTGCATGAGTGGGTGGCATTGGTCAAACTTTCTGAGGGAGTAAGATTAACAAGTCATTGTCACCCATTGAAGCTGTTTTGTCTGTTAAAACATTTTATGTATTTAACCTTAGTCATCTGTCAGAGTGTATATATTTGTGGTTGATTGAGTACAAATAATAAAAATTTGTTTGAACTGAGGAATGGATGGAGGCGACAGCTAAGGCTCTTGCCTCATCCTACTTTGGTAAATAACCCCCTCCTCTTTGCTCATTCATTCAGTCTGCATCATCACTGGAATGTGTTATGTGCCCTGCATATGGACAGATTTATTTTTAGAAGTCAGTTTACATTCCCAATTACCCTCCCACTCATGGAAGCTAAAGGTTCACCTCCATCACTGTCCTCAGCTCTTAAAAAAAGCTTCAAGTATCTGGTTCTTATTAATTTCCACTTGGTCTGTCTCTTTCATCCTCTCTCCCTCTTTCTCTATCTCTTTCTCTCTCTCTCACACTCGGTTTACTGTTTTAACCTCTCCCAGGTATGGTAGGAATGAAGGGAATGACACAATCATGGATCAAGGGAAATTCCCTAAGGGAAAGACAGGAGGAACTAAGAAGCTGACAGAAATTTGGCAGTAGGGTTGGAACAAGGGATGAGAAAAAGGGCAGACGGAGGGGTCGGCCGGATGGGCGAGGAGCGACAGAGGATGAGAGGGAGAGCTAGAAGGAAAACAACCCTCTTTGATGAAGCCATGTAACACTATGCAGAAGCTGGGCGGCACGCAACTTGGCCTTGGAACGAGTCAATTATCCAGGAATGAGTCAGTACAAATGAAGCCTGTATCAGAAGCTTTACCTCTGTCTGCACCTTCAGAGAGATGGAGACAGAGAGAGGGTGTGTAAGACATGAAGGGAGAGTCTGAGAGGGGAAGTGAAAAATCAGAGCAGGCAGAAGACAAATACATCAGATTATAGGACCGCCAAAGTAGTTTCCCCCTGTTCCCTCACGTTACATCACCGTTTACACTGCCACAGGCCGTGCGCAGACGCATGCCATATTTCTCCCACCCAGCACAGAGGCCCAGAACACACACACAGGTCTGACATCACACCCATCAGTCTCTGATCCCACTTTAGACTCCTATATTTGGGCCTAATGTGATGAAAGAAAAAAAAAGAGTGAAAGAAACATATTTTGGGAGGAGGCAGTCTGTAGTGACAGTGAAGAATGATTTGGTACAATAGTATGAGATAGACATACAAAAAATGGAAGAAACGTGGGAGAGAAACAGAAGGAAAACAGATCCACCAGGAACAGAAGATAATAAATGAAAATTACATTATGAAATATTTTTCCCAACACATAAAGCAGGTCATTATGATAACTTCAAATTTTTAAAGTACCGAACACTAGTTGAGGGAACAAATAAAACACACTGCAAATGAAAGAGAAAATCTCATTGTGTGAGTTTTTTATATCCTCTCTGGGCTTTACTAATGTGTATAATAGGTTTATGTATATAATTATTATATACAGTATATATAATACTTCCTTAGATACTCTTTTTTTCCTTCATGACAAAACTAAGTAAGAAATAATCTATAAGAAGAATTGTAATTATCAAAATATTCTGATTGACAAAAAGAGCAACATCTGGACTGCTCTTATTACATGTTTTATAATTCATTTACCAATTCATTCATTTTCAGTTTAATCTTTAAGGTTTAACTTAAAGGTCAGGGTCATGGGAGGATCAGCAGTCTATCCTAAGAACACTGGGCATGAGGCAAAATGTCCATTGGAGAGAACCATTCACTCACACACACACACACACACACACACACACACACCCACACACTCATTCCACCTAGGGTCAGTATCACAAGTTCACCTATTGGCAAGTTTTTGCAAAGTATGAGGAAACCGGAGAAAACCCACGCAGACAGTAACCCGAGCTAAGAATTGACAAGCACAATTCTTTCCTTACAAATTGAGCGTGCAAATTCTGCCAAGTCACATGAGCAGCAGATCTTTAGTGGGCGAGTATTGTTTTAAATTCGGTTTTCCTTCTCAAAATATGATCTTCATTACGGATATACTTTATTAAAAAAAATAAAATAAAAAAAAAAGGTGAGCAAAATACAGTCGGTGTTTCAAATATACAGATCAAAATCTTCGTTCGCAATCGTTTGCATATAATGACTCACAAACGTGACTGCAGCGTTTCAATTTGTCTCTGTCATTCAAGTGCTGGGTAATGATATATTTCCTGACAAATCAGGAGGAACAAACGGCCATGTTATCTCCCCATCAGGATGAAAGGAAGAATATAACGATGGCTTAATGTTTTCTTTATCCAGTAGTCACTGATGTGGAGAGAGCTGTCTTTTGGCATGGTATTAAGCCCCACCCTCTCAGTGATTTACAAATGACACGCTGTAATTTACTTGAATGAGAACGCATCACGGGAGTTCAGCAGATGATGTCAGAGGGCTTTCCACAGTTAAAACAGAGCCGTGAACTTTCGCGCACATACACGTGCGCTTACATGCACATGCTGACACACACACATAGAAAACTTTTCAATAGACTTCAATAAAACTAAGACGTCAGCTAGTAAAAGAGGGCTATTTAATTCACCTGCATCTCTCAGGTTACTACCATGACAGCGCCACAACAGAGTTCAGTGAATGAGCACAACACAATAACCCGTTCTTCCGCACCTATCACCCTTAGTGTAAATGAATCAGAGTGGAAGTTGTGTCATGCAATGTGTTGTAATGATTTCAGTTACAAAAAGACATGTTATGTGTCGAAGCAGAAGCATTGAATGTGGTAAAAACATACTGAAGGTCATTGACTCTTTCAAGCTTCCAGCACTCTGAAGGGTTTAAGTGCCTATTAGAGGATTGTGGACGCCTAATAAGACTTGGACATGGACATGGCTGCAGTCATAGCCAGGACCCAGAGATCCTCCTTGTATTTTAGAAGGAGAGGAATGGACAGTGTGTGTATATGTGAGTGAGTGAGAGAGAGAGAGAGAGAGAGAGAGGTAGAGAGCTCCCCTTTCTGACACTAATATGGAAAAACTTGTTTGGAGTGAATACGAGTGCAAATATTATTCTTCCTGGGTATTACCACTGCAAGCTCCTTGGCCCAGGCGGCCGAAACGGGCTGGGACAAAAAGCCCAAAGACTTTCTCAGTACCTTCAAAGGGAGCCTACATAAAATAAACACGGCCATCAGATTACAGGCACTAACTCGGCTCAGTGTTAAAACCGGGCCAGGCGCGCGCCTAGCCGGTAACTGTGGGGTCCGTTCAGTCAACACGATGACGCAGGATGGAACAAAAGTGTGACAGAAAAAGCAAGTCTGTCGGAACACAGCCCCAGCCCACATCACCGCTGACCCTGCTGCCCAGACCTGAAGAAAAGAGGAGAGAGGAGGGGAGGAGAATACAAATCAGAAATGCCTGTACTGTTAGAATATACAAGCTATACTAAAGGGTTAGAAAAAAAATGAGAAAAAGGAGGCACAGGAATAGGTCGGGAAATGAAAGCAAATGAAGAGTAAGGGTTAGGGCGGAGTGAACCAAACCAGATGAGAGACATAGGGAATGAAGGAAAAAAGGTGAGAGACAGCAGAAAGGTAAATGGATAGATGAGGACAGGCAGAGACTGCACGAATAGAGAAAGTAATCATATTTAAAGGTGTGTATGTGTGTGCTGAGGTTTTTGAGGGTAACCCCAGTCACCCCTTCAACACTGGACAGCCTCTCTCTGACAGTATGACATCACAGGGCTCTTTTATATGGCAGGCCGTGATGACGTAATCAACCTGGCTGGAGGAGAAAGTGAATGTGTCCCAGGAGAGAGGCTGGGTGTTTCACTCGCCCTGAGTCTAACCCCAAACAGACAGACAGACAGACAGACACACAGTATTATAATCCATGAGTTGCTATAGTCCAAAATGCAAGAGTCATAAACATTGATTAAATAATTACTCAGATGCAAAGAAATGCTCCTCACACATGCAGTAAGTGTCATCCGCACGCACACACAAGCGTTCGTGCACAGCAGCAAAGGAAACTCTGGGCGGTTCAACTAGACTGACCACAGTGGCTGCAGACACAACCAATGTGTGCAAGCACACACATGCACACACACACTCTAGAAGAGTATACTTTCCAATCAAAACACTCGTGATCTAGAAATGTTTTGATATTCTGCATTTTATGGAAACATGATTCTGTTTATTAAAGACATTTTTATAAATTCTTTCCCACTGTACCAACTATACAGTAAGTTCTTTTTTATCCCTCACCACCTTATTAAGAATATCACTGTATATAATACGTCATAAAGTCAACTAACACACTATTTAAATATCTTTAGGATATTTATAACAGAAACAGAAAGAGGTCAGTCATACTGGACTTTTTCATGTTTTTGGCAGTAAGCAAGCCATGAAGACATTTCTTCATTTCAGCTTACTATGTTGTCAGAGAGAAAGAAATAATTGATTGCAATTGCATGTTTGTTTCCTGTTTCACACAGAAGGGTTGAAATCATTAATGTCGTCTGTGATTCAGAATGACCCTGCAATGTCTCAGTAAGCTCTATGTTCATCAGCCCTGACTCCACCCCGCCATGGCCCAGGCTGAGGGAAATTTAATTTATAAATAGCAAAAGAGGACTTTATATTTTTACTCAGTGTCTACTGCCTTAAATGAATTTATGCTAATGAAATTATGATGTAATCAGCACTTCATCGTCTTGTCACCCTTATGACACAGCAGCTTAAGTGCTGATTAAGTGTTACTTTGGTGCAGTCACCTGAACAATAAAGGCCTTGGCCTGGAAATTCCCTCTGGTGCCTAATCATGGTTTTGGAACTGAAAAAAAAAGACTGAAGGCAGATTGCTACAGATTCCCGCAGTGTAGTGCCTATTGGCACTCAGGCACACACAGAGTGGGTAAGCATCTGATTATAGCTGCTGGGCAGAATAGACACACTCACACCAAAGTTCACACAACAAGGTCAAGACACCCAGCCCTACAAATACACACTATGCCCAATCATTCCCCGCCTCAAGTTTACTGACTCAGCTGTTGTGTAGGAAACTGATGGCCTTTGAAGACGGGAAGAATCTATCATTACTTGAGAGATGCAGAAAAGGGAAGGAGAGGGAGAATAAGCGCTCCATTGTCTACCCAGTTACCCCTCCTTCTGTCCGCCATATCCGAAACATAATTGTATTGTCCTAATTACAGAGAGGTTCTTGAACAGGTGTGGGGAGCTGCACCTGGAGTGTGCAAGTGTGTGTGTGTGTGTGTGTGTGTTTGTGGTAGACTCACAAATGTGTGTATGGCTGAATTTTTGCTTTAAAAATCTTTTTTCATTTACTTGAATTTTGTTTATTTACTTTCCTAATATTAAATTAAATAAATAATTTTTTTCCTAATATTGGACACTTGTGAAATGGAGAAAAGTTGACTCAGTGTACTCAGTACCTAACGCAGTGACAGCCAGAAAAAAGCTAAAGTAATTTCCTGATTTGATAAAAACTTGATGGTTGTGCCTGTGCCCTCCCATTTTTATTTTTAAAAAGCAAGGAGACCTAAAGTAAATTGTCATAAATGTTACTAAGCCTTGTATACCATGCTTTTTGACCTGTTTTAACCCTTTGATTTTGATTATACCTTTGCCCAGTTCAAATTCAAATTAAAAGTTTTATTTGTCACATACACAACCATACATATAAAGTATGATATACAGTGAAATGCTTACGTGACTGTTTGTGACCTTGAAAAGGAAAAAGGAATAAGCAGGCAAAATGCTAATAGGAAAGAATAAGAAATATTAAAAATATAATCTACAATTATTACAATTAAATAAAATAAAGTAGAAAGTATGTGAAGTATATAAAAATGTAGGAATGTCAAAAGATAAGAATTGTATAAATAAACTGTATTAAGGATGTGAAATGTAAAAGAATCTCAATCAGCCCTAACAGAATACCTCGCCCACTATGGGCACAGCGGGCGAGATCAACATTCAAAAGCCCTCCTGAATCATACATGAGTTTCTTCAGGATCTTGTGCAGGCCCAAGTGGAAATACTTTAAATCCAAAAGGTGCAAGACAACCTAAAATGACTCGTGGAACAAATTAACATGCAACTTTCAAACCAGCCAAAAGGAGCAACACCCATACCCACTATCAACACTATGTCCCCTAGCCTGTTGGTTGCATGGCCTGATAAGTATGCATGGCCTACCTTTACTTTGTGGGACTAAACAACATTGGAGAACAAGGGACAATAGCTCAGTTCATTACAATGTCTACAGGGAATGCATTAAAGTGGACTACTGCAGCTTGGAACTAGGGTTTTGAGAATATCTCATAATTTGATCGGTTTGTAGATCTTTTTAAATGAGTCTTTGATCATGCACCAGAATGCAAGGAAGTGGCAGAACAACTGCTGTCGATGTGGCAAGGAAAGCGTCAGAATGTGCTCTCAACTTCTGCATACTTGCGGCTGGCAGCAAGTGGGAAGAGCCGGCATTGTAGGACGGGGAAGGGACTTAACCCGGAAATCCTCTCTGAGTTGGCATGCTGGACAATGTTTCCCTAGATGCCCTCATGATTATCTGTCTAGACACTGATGTCTAGGAAACCCAGCATTAGCAGAGTGGCGGAACCCTTCAAGATTTCAGCACCGGAACCAATGCAGCTAGGAAGGGTTTGGACGACAGAATCAGAGAGACAACACAGGCGATGAGAACAGCTCTGTTACTATTGTGGCCTGCCAAACGCGTCATAACCTATTGTCCTATTAGACTCGATCAGGAGGATCACAAGTCTGCGCCAGAAAGAACTTCCATACCATCAGTTTTCAAACCGGTGAGTCAGGAACTTGTTAACTCTCTTTTTAATCTCTGTTTAAGAGTACAAATAGAACACTTAGCTATTACGTTTGTTGTTTCAGGGGTAAATTGACTTGAGTGCAACTGAGAATTTTATGGACAAGGACACAGCCCTCAGACATCACATTTCATTTATCCCACTACAGAACCCACTACAGATGTAAAGCTGTAGGTTTACATAGTGGGATTTCCATGGATGCAAAAACATGATCCTGGAAGGACAGAGAAATTACACAATGTTAAAAAATCAGCTTGGAGTGTTGCGTCTCTAAACCTCAAATTATAGTGGCCCCCACCATCATTAAAAACCCGGAATCCCAAACAAGGACCTTTATTCCCCCCAGGGTATGAATCATTTAGAGAAGTATTCAGCAAATCGAAGTTGGGTAGTCTACCTCCTCATTGACTGTATGACTATAGCATTGACCTACTCAGTGGAGTCCCCTATGTAACGCAATTTCTCCACTATCACAAAAAGAAACCAAGGCTATGGAGGAATATATTTCCAAGGCACTAAAGCAAGGGTGCATATGCTCCTCCACATTACAAAGCTCTCAGAGGGTTTTTTTGTTAAAAAAAAATATAGCAGATTAAGACTGTGTATGGACTACCAGAAGCTGACTAAAGTCCCAGTGAGATATCACTATTTGCTGCTGATTCCGTTGGTGTTGTTGATACAATTACAAGGAGCTAGGATCTTCACTAAGCTGGATTTGCACAGTACCTATAACCTGGTCCAAAGACTAAAAGGAGGCAAGTGAAAGACAGTGTTCATCTGCTTTATGGATTACTGTATATTCTACACCTGCAATGTTTTAATGTTTCACCAATTTGTAATTGCTTACATAGATAATGTATTGATATACTTATTGACTCTCACTACACATATGGAACTTGTAAAGCAAGGTTTTACCTGCCTGCTGAAAAATCGACTGTACATTAAGAAAGAAAAGTGGGTGTTCCATTACAAGAAAATATATGTTCTGGGATATGGTAATGATCCAGAGGGAGTCAAGATGGACACAGACATGGTGGCATTGGTGAGGAATTGGCCTACACCAGGCTCAATAAAGGAACTCTGATGTTTTCTGGGGTTTGCAAACTTATACTGGCATTTTATAAGGAATTTCAGTGAAATAGCTGATCCACTTACTAATCTCTTTTTTGAAGCTAAAAATTATGTGGAATTTAACTGCACAACAGGCATTTTCCCAATTAAAGAAAGCATTTACAACTGTGCCAATACTGAAACATCCCATTCATCCAGACCCTTCGTGGTAGAAGTAGATGCCTCTAAATTTGGATTCAGCCCAATGCTATCACAAACATTTGTTACACCCAGTCACATTCATGTCAAAGAAACTCACGCAAGCTGAACACAACTATGATGTGGAAAATCCCAAACTGTTAGCAGTAAAATTT
Source organism: Dinotopterus cunningtoni (assembly GCA_028565755.1). Classification (NCBI taxonomy): domain Eukaryota; kingdom Metazoa; phylum Chordata; class Actinopteri; order Siluriformes; family Clariidae; genus Dinotopterus; species Dinotopterus cunningtoni. The sequence goes on from JAOTRS010000044.1 coordinate 26,090,517, forward strand.
GCATTGGAGAAATGACGGCAGTGGTTGGAAGGAGCTGAACATCCATTTATTATTCACACAGTCATAAGAATCTGGAATATATCTAGTCCGTCAAAAGAAAGAACACTCACCAAGCCAGGTGGGCAGGTGGGAACTTTCTAATATCTTATATACTGTACTGGGACCTAAGAATAAGAAAGCTGATGCCCCCCAGAAAGGGCAACAAGGAAAGCATTGTACCGAAACAACAAATTGTGCAATCAAAAACATAGGATATGTGAAAGACAGATTAAGGGCATTTCAGCAACTTGAATTCCAAGACAGAGCCCCAGGTGTAAAAAAATTAATTCCTAAGAAATGACGCAGTCGTCTAATCACGTGGGCTCATTCATTACCCACAACATCCAGGGTCTCTCAGAACCTATAACCTTTTACAGGGATCTTATTGGTGGCCCAACATGACAGCAGATATTAAATGGTATGTAGATTCCATTCATCATTGTACACTTCATCCTGTGCCCAAGCCCACCCGCAGGTAAATTGGTACCTCTACCAATACCAAGGAGACCCTGGCCAAATTTGTCTTTGGACTTTATTGATGACCTATCCACATCCAGGGGAGCAATGCTATAATGGTATTAATTGATTAAGCGTAAAAATTAGTATGCCTAATTCCACACCACACCTAACCTCCGCACCACATGTTAAACAGCAGAACTAGTGTTCAGTCAAATGTGCTCAGATACTTTGGAATACTAAAAGACAGTAAATGTCTGGGGACCTCAGTTCACATCAAGAGTGTACAGGATACAAGAGATATACAGTCAGCCTGACTTCAGGTCGTCATCCCAAAACAAATGGTCTAGCAGACCATACAAAACAAGAAATCGGTAGATATTTAAGAACATACTGCGCCCAGAAACAGAAAGATTGGGCGCAATTTTTTACTGAGTGGAATATGAATAAAAATCCCTCATTCAGACAAGAACTAAATTCCATCTACTCCAACAGACCAGGCCCTTGTCAGAGAGGAAGACCAAAAAGAAATAGAGCGCTGGGGGCGTGGGGTTCTGTCAGGACCGAGTCCTGTGCACTTAACAATGGCATGCAGCATAGAAACATGGTGAACAACATTCAAGGGCCGAAAGACTTCTAACTATCACATCTGTACACAATTTAGAGTATTTAAGAGACACTTCAATCCATTCTCAGTGTGAAGTATATATCCTGTTCTGAATAGGTCATAACAAAATAAATCTTTTTCACCTGGTACAATTTCTTTCTGGTCTACTACTGTTCTAACTATTTAAATAATTAGAGCTGACTAGCACAGTGGCACAGATTGTAGTATTGGCGCCGTACAAAGGATTCTAAGGTCAGATGTAGTTTTGGTACATGTTCTTTTAATGTTCGTGTGGATTCCCCCATCCCCATATACCCAAAGGAAAGACAAAACAAACCACAGGTAGACTGGTTAAAAAAAATGCCCCTTGATGTAAATGTGTGTGTGTTCATGGTGCCCTGCAATCATTCAAGGTAATTTGGGAAGGCTCTGGACTCACTGCAACGCCATGATAGGGCAGTTCCTGAAAGATCAGAGGCTGTAATAGTACCAAAGACTCGACAACTCCATACTAATACCATCCCTTTAGAATTTGATGTTCAGCAAGCAAAAATGTACCAAATAATGGGTATTATGGTAATTTTATGTTTACAAACTTTTTGCTGTTTAGTGTACGCTAGCTTGCAGTTAACAGTGATGGCAACTGTATGATGATGAAGTCCCTCCAAAAGTCAGGGTTCTTTGGTTGAGGACCCTCTAACACCCACTTGGCTTGGAAATATTGTGACTGCGTAAGGTTAGTAAGTCAGCCCTCGCCCACAAAAAACATATGAACCATTTTCAAATAAGTCAGAAATCATCAATCCCATCCGTAATGAGTGGATGACCTGTTCCGAACAGCCGCCGGCACAAAGTCTCGCTCACAAACCACACAGACTGTAGAATCAGAAATGGCATAGTCACTTAATTGATTAAAGTTCGACCACAGGGCCACGAAGTGATGATTCACAAATCTACAAGTGACTTACGTCTGAGACTGAGCGTGCATGGAGCTTTTTTTTTTTCAGGATGAAGCCTGAGGGAGATCAGCTAATCAGAGTCCACTATGATGTAATTAGCTCTCATGGGATTGAGCGTTGCTTACCGTAAAGAGCGCAAGAGTTGAGTTGTCAACAGGAAAACAGGCTCTGCACTAAGTACAATGGGTGAAGTAACAATATCTTTAGGCTATCTGTCAAACACTGAGTCTGGAAAGATATTAGCTGAAAAATAGTTTTGTGTCATATGTAAAACCGTCATTTCTTAATCATACACAAGCAAATACTGCTACCACAGTGTTACAGTGCTATAGCATTCTGACATTAACAGAGTTTTTTTCTGTTAAAATGAGGGCAAGATGCATATTTGTTCATTTTGACTCAATATCAGTGAAATAGAGCTACAATACGACATGAACTGCTGCATGTTCTCGCCACAACATAAGAGATAGCTTACTTTCACAAGTGTCTTGACATTGAGCTGCTTCCTATCTTTATCTCCTGATGAGGCACAACCCAGAGAATGTTTGGCTGTGTCCCAACTGGTACTGAGATTACGCTAAGGCAATATAGGTGACTTTAAATGTATTGGGACAGTTTTGGAATGTTTGCAATGTGTAAGTTTTATTTGCATAAAAAAAAAGAAATATTATAATTTATATCCCTAAAATTCTTGAGGGAATGAGAACCTAGGCTACAATTGAAGAAAAATGTTTCTATTGTATTCTAAAGAAGCATATCAGTCATCTCAATGTCAATTTGGGTCACTTTCTTATAAATTTCAACTTGTATATCCACTAATTATGTTTTCTAGGATTCAGTCCCAAATAGCATAAAATGCAAAATGTATGGTATACAATGCCTTGTTCCACACACCATGTAGTTAGAGGGGGTAGAAAATATTTAGCTTGGTATCACACGTAAGCTGTGATCAGAACAACATGGACAGTTCAAATGCAATTCAGAATGACCAAACCCTAACCCTAGTGATTACTAAGGAGAATAAGTGTTGTTTAAGATGACATAACATTAACAGATGTTTTTTCTTGCTGAAAGTGCTTCCGGTTTTGGCACACAGCTGCTCTCCACTCATTTCAGTGCTGCCGACTATACAGACCTACTTTCACACGTTCTGACCAACAGTTAGTCTAATTAATGACTGTAAGAACGTGACACACAATGGTACATATATTTAAACATCCCAGTGCTGTTATGCTTTATACCACCACTCGAATAATGTCCCTCATCTGATCAGATTACTTTGGTCAGAACTAACTTTGGAAAAATTTAATTAGTTCTACTTTGAGGCCACAATCACATAAGTTTTGACTTGCATTTACCAGGTCGGAAAAAAAGTGCTGTTCAATTGACTGGTCAATAACTTGTACAGTAATTTATGGTGTTCCAATTAACTCAAAGTTTGAATCTTCCTAAATTCTATGTACATAACAGTTGGTACAAATATTTAGACATTCACATTTTCATTTACATCCTGTCATTTGTCTTTTGAACAGTTATCTATCTTGAGAAAGAAGAGTCAATGAAGAAATTGTGTGTTGTGGTTTGTGACAAGAAAGTCCATTCAGTAACCTTAAGGTATGTCCCAGCTGCCATGTATGACACTTAGACCAATGTGAACATAAATCTGTTATAATCATGCAACTTTAAAACAATACCAAGTAAAATGTGTTTAGAGTTTATAGTACTGATATGTCTTCCGCCACCAGTGGCCAATCCAATTCTAGGCCTGATCCTATTCTAGGCCTGATCCTATCAGCACTGACGTGGAAAGATGTCAATCCAGTACAAGCAGATATATTGGGTAATTAAATTCTGGTGGGCCATGACAGTAAGAGCTATTATCAATATCCTGCTTTTATGAGGCTATTAGATATGTGCATTATTTTTTAAAAGCTGATAATGTTTATTGTTCATTACGTCATAGGTTTATTTGTCATGCTTTGTTTTGGTTCTTTGATTCTTGGTTTGAGTTTAAATTTAAACCGGGTATCTTTGGTTGAAGTGATAAGATCGCTTATCTGTGCAAATAGAACAGTATAAAGTGTCAGAATTTATTTATGCCTTTTTAAATTGACATATTGAATCATGTTCAGGGATTAGACTCCACCGAGTGAATTTCACTTTTGTCTACTGACGACAGACTGGATGAGCTCATCAGACCTCACAATTGTCTTGCTGACCTGTTACTCAGCAGGATCTGTTGGTAATAATTTGTCTATTAAACCAGTGTGTATTGGGACTGTGCGTATTGCTATCACGCCCCCCAGTGTTCATTAACAGAATGACACATGCAGCACCACAGCTGACATGGAATTAACAACAACCTAAGACATATGCAAAAATGAACTGGTCTCATGACAATCATTTTTATTGGCAATATGTGAACATATTAGACATGGATAAAATATTTAATGTATCTAGGTGAACCTTGTCAGTGTATTATGAGGTCAGTGTATTAAAGGAAGAAGCAGATGTTTGAGATGGGTCGGGAGTCGAACATGTTGTCAGGGCGGGTGAGATCACGGATAACTCTGAATCATCAACTTTATAGTGCAGAGAGGGGACCTGAAGGGGGAAACTGGGACACTCTTAACTATAAGTGATAGTGAAAATTCTTACACCACAGGGAAAAGGATGTCAGGTGTGTTGCGCAGTGTATCTATAGTAACTAAAATGTGTTTATATAGAGGAAAAACATAAACAACGCAAATTCTTATTTAAATATGGCATGTGTATACTATGATTATAACCTCTCTCTCTCTCTTTCTCTGTCTCACTTCTCTATACCGCTTATACTGTCTCGGGTTGCGGGAAGGGGACTCGTGGCACCAGGGAGGGTACACCCTGGATGGAGTGCCAATCAATTGCAGGGCATTTCATATGATTTTAAGTGTTATACTGTGACCTTTAGTGTGCATTAGTGTTTATTTGGTCTAGTTGTCACCAACAACAACAATGTCTACATTGCTTTAAAAAAAAAAAAGGTAAAAAGAGTGAATATACATTAAATTCGTTAAAAACTTAAGTAAAGTAACCACTGCAACCAGGCAATGATTATTCAACTTACTGTGAATATGTAACATGAGAGATAATTATTTAGCATGATGCACAAGTTATACAATGTATGATGATTCTATTTGAGTTTGATTTAAAACAATAATGTGGGGGACCTTATGAAAAGTGTAACTTTTATAGCATTTAATTCCTTCCTTAAAAATTTTACCACCCATGTCTATAAAAAATAAACTCAAGCATTTTATACTTACTTAAAGAAAAACTGATATGTATTGCAATCTTATTACAGATGATATGTATAAGACTTTGGTGTGTCTTTTGCATAAATGTAAGCATTGTTAACCCCATAGATTATGTATTCTACTACTATAACCTAGTTCTCTGATTGGCAGGAGGTTCTTCCTGATCCAGACCCCACAGGAAAGTCCGCAGACGTGTCACTTCCTTTTGGAGCTCAGGGTTTGGGATTGGCTGAGTAAGGTCCAAGCTTGGCGTTTCATTGGGCAGGATGAGAGGTGGATGATCTAGGAAGCTCTCAAAAATATCTAAATGTTAAATAAATAAATAAATAAATAAATATATAAAATTTGATCGATAATGCGTTGAGCAGAATCAGCTACTTACCGCCTCCAAGGTCGGTGCCTGGTGGTGGAGCCCAACAGGAAGGTGGAGCTCTGGCTGGTCCTAGCTTATAGTGAGTCAGTAGATGGTGAAGCTGTGCAGGGCTTAACAAGGCATGCTCGTCCTGTAGGTTGGCCCAGGATGACTGACAAGAGAGCCGAAGACATGGAAAATTAGATTTTGACGCTTGGCTTTGAAGATCTTACCAAACTTCTGTAAAAAGTGAAGGCACAGTAGAAGGCAATGACTTTGCTTAGAATTTGGCTCAAGCCCTAGGCCTGTACCCTTTTAAACACATTAGTTCAGTGTTTAAAGAAAGCTCCAGTTTGTGTCCATTCCAAGGACACTGAAATGACCATTCTAGAATGTTCTGTTGCATTGATCCATATGATATAATTTATCACAGAGGAAATTTTCCACTGTTGCTCCTAGACTTTTACCTGGATAAGGCGAGTCTTAGGAATGCACAGGAAGTTGACAGTGTTTGACAGCTTTTTAAGGAATTCCGAGGCAATATCTCCTAGTCCCGCTCCCTGTAGCCAATCTAAAACCAGGTCCAGATTAGTGCGAATCTGCACCGCGCGTGACCAGGAAAACAGACTGTCTGAAACAACAGGGAGAACACAAGCATGTTAAGAACAGCAGTCCACACAATACACATTTTTATTTTATATGCATAAAAGTATGGATTTTTGTGCACTAAATGAAGCTTTATCACTAGGGTTCTTTCTCTCTCTCTTTCTCTCTCTCTCTCAGCATATACTAAGTTAACAAAGAAATATAAAACACTGAAGTGATGCTACCTCTCTCAAGCAGGGTGTTAAGGAGCGATGTGTTGGTGAAGAAGAACAGGTAGCCGAAGGTCTGGGAGGTGAGAGGGGGAGAGAGGCAGGCTTCACGTGTCAACTGCAAGGAACAGCGATACACTTCCACCAGCCCTGCTACAGTAGGGGGTAGGTTCGATACATCACTTTCCTCACTGCCCTCTCCTTCACTTTGGTGACTATCTCCATCTCTCGCTCCAGGCTTCTCCTTCTCTTTTTCTTCACCGGAGAAAGGGTTGGTGTCAAGTAGAGCAGGGAGGAGGGAGTACAGGGTCTAATGAAGAGCAAGAACAAGAAGATGCAGTTATTTCCTTTGAGCTGTCAGTTAAACCTTTAATATCTCAAGGCACTATACTGTACATGAACTGCCTTTTACCTTGGTCAGGTGATAAACACACTGCTGGAAAGTGTGCATGATGACATCATCCAGCTGTGCCAGTGCATCAGAGCAAGTGTCCATATCAGCTGACAGAACAGGGTCACCAGGTGCTAAATGTGAGCACACGACAGAACTTACGTATTTATGAAAATTGGAAGAGATCCATGGGAGTGTATTTACAAATCAGAGATATATTTATAAAAGAATATGAGAAAGGAAGAAGGTCAGATTAGGCCACAGTGTGTATTTTAATGCCTTCCACACAATAGAAAAAAATAAGCAGCAATTCAGCACACTAGATAGCCGATTATTTCCATATGCAAGTAGTTCCAGCACAGCTTTGTTTGTTTTACAGCTGCAAATAATTAGATAGAGGAGAATATAAAGTGCATGTCTGTTTTGACTACTGTGTTGAATACAAACAGCAGCATGAGAAAATGTGATGTGGAGACAATGATTCAAGCCTACAGAGACATAACAGTTTTATCTTGCCAGATAGCATGCTGTGTTTACTTTTTTTTTTTCATATATTATGTATTTATATTTTTAGACTGAATGCACATTGTGTAAATGTACAGTATCTGTTAACTGAGATAAACTGCTTCTGCTTTTTTTTCTCACCCTCAAACTCCCATTCCTTCTCCAGAGTCTCCACTTTGACCTGGAAGAAGTTAAGGAGCTCTGTAGCATTGGACATCCAGAACATGAGAGGTCGGAGGTCAGAGGAGAGATTCTGCACGCTAGGCGGAGGAACGTCAACCTCGGACTCCGGAGAGCTACACACACATATATACACACACGATTATGACCTCAATAAAAATGCAAAACACATTTATTTATTCTATTCATGGAGAGTAGTGGACTGATGATGATCCAAAAAATTAAATATGTTACTGATATTAATTGTATTAATCAGAAGGCAATATTAAACAAATAAAATGTAGATTTGAGTTAAGCAGAGAGGGGAACAAGGGAAGTTTAAAGGGCTTTGAACAATACCATTCTAATTCTAATACAATCTAATACAATCATTTGCTGAAACTAGCTATGAGGACACATACTGTAAGTCTAAGAACTTGCAAATTCAGAAAGTTTTATACTGCAGCCTTCCAATGCAACAAAATCAGCAGTAATGGCTGATACTCAACTGACCCAAGGACCTGAAATGAGTAGGGTATTTAGGTTTGTGCTTGGACTTAATCTTCCGTTACCTTTAGCTCCTATGGTGCTATTGCAGAATAACTTTTTGTTGAGAACCAACAAACATCTGAGATATCTACATATAAAAAGTCTGTGGACACCAGACTATCAAACCCATACATGAGCCTTCCCTAAACTGTTAAAAACACAAATATATGAAATGTCTTTGTATGCTGTAGCATTACAGCTTCCCTTTATGACTACAAAGAAGGACTCTAAACCTGTCCCTGCATGACAATGCGCCGGTGCACAAACCGAGCTCCATGAAGATGTTGGTTTGGCAAGATCGGAATGGATGAACTCAAGTGACCTGTGCAGACTCCTGACCTCAAGCCCACTAAACACCTTCAAGATGGGCTGCAATTCCGAATGCAGCCAGTGTCTGACCTTTGTGTATGTTCTTGTGCCTGAACAAGCACAAATCTCCACAACCACACTCCAAAATCGAGAGAAAAATCTTCTTAGATGAGTGGACACACTTACTTAATCACCCACTCATCGTCTATACCGCTTTATCCTGTCTATCTCAGGAGACTTAGGGCATGAGGCAGGGTACACCCTGGACAGGGTGCCAGTCCATTGAAGGCAACACACATACATACATACACTCACATGATCATTCACATACTAGGGGCAACTTGGGAACACCAATTAACCTAATCAGTCTTTGGACTGGAAACCCACCAAGCCCCGGGAGAACATGCAAACAGTGCATAAGTGTCTAAAAACGTCTGGCCACATAGTAAATTATGTAAAATTGAGTGTGTATCTCCCATAATAAAAAATATGAGTGTTTATGAGGACACTTAGTGTTAGTTGCGGTAATGTTAGCTGGTTGCAGTAATGTTAGTGGATAAATGGTACGTGCCATTTTAGTATGCTTTTACAGTCATCAATGATATGCAAGAAAAAAAAAACACAATGAGTACATGCACAGAGAGAGAAAATTGTTAACTCAACACAACTAAGTAGTCCAATCTAGGTCAAAATGGAAGCAATGTACTGTGTAATGCACATTCAGCATTACTATATATTTTTATTGTATATTTCATTATTGTATAATTAATGAAATAGGTCACATTTCCACAGCATGAAACTCATTAAAACTTTAAATGCAATCTCTCAGGCACTACAGTAGGTTAGACACATAACCCACTATTACAGTATATTCTGTAATATTCTGTCTATATTGTTCTATTTTTTACAATTATTCTTGTAACACACACACACCGATCAGACATGGCATCTCCATTACCAAGTGAATTGAAGTACATCAATTGTCAATTATATACCAGTAAAATGGTGGGGGGATCATGGGCACCTAAGGCTCATCTACACTAACGGGAACTAAAGGCCAGCCCACTGACCCCTATTCCACAGAAAAGCCAATGCAGACAAGTTGCCGAAAAAAGTAAATGCTGGGTATATATCTTAGAAAGATATCAGAACACCCAGTGCATCACAGCCTGCTGCGTTTAAGGTTTAGCAGGCAAGGAGTTCAAGGTGGTTGACCTGTCTTTCAAATTCCCCAGATCCCAATCTGAGCACCAAATTGAGCTCCTGGGGGATGCGGCTAGACAAACAAGTCCAATGCACTTAGGCCCCACGCTGAAACTCACAGCATCCCAAGGATCCGCTGCCAACGTCTCGATGCCAGACACTCCAGCATGTCCCCTTGTGGGTTCATGCTTCCGGGGGCCAGAGCTGCCCCAGCAGCACAAGGGGAACCTAAAACCTGCAGTATGTGGGTTTTCACTGAATCAAATTAATCTTCTAAGCATAGTGTATGTTTTTTACAGTTACATTTCTTTTCTAAGGTTTATTATTCAGTAAAGCTACATTGCATTGTAAGTGTGAGGTGAGAAGGTGTGGAAGCATTCACTGTTTCTTGTAGTTTAGGAGGTGAATGTGTTTACGGATGAGGCTGTGATAAACAGGATGGCATGTCAAGCAATTCACATACAAAAATAAAATTCAGAGGTCGTTCTTACGTTTGTGTGGGATGTTTGTCTCCAAACTCTTTAATGTTCTCCTGAAACATGGATAATAACACATACAGAGAAAGAGAGAGAGAGAGAGAGAGAGAGAGAGAGAAAAGATTAGGGCAGACTGGGATAAATGTTTGGGTGGGTATGTTTGGCAAATGTGTCCGGACAATGACAGCACATTTTCCAAATGGGTGGAAATGACATCAGTCAACCTCTGTTTACAAACTCCAGCGAATACCAGTGAAAGCCCATGTGTGTGCAGCTGTGGCTCCTCAAACCACAGCCTTCTCCAGGCCCGGCTCTTCATAGCACACACACATGCAGACACGCACACACACCCTGTTGTCATCAAAAATCTTTTTGCTGCAATTCTGTTTCAGTTTTATCATTTCTTCTCTTTACTCTAGATGTCTTTACATGTGGTCTTAACAGAACAGTGGCATAACAAACCAAACGTGTATCGAGGGTAACAAGTGCAGTTTATTCCACTGTGCTGTTGAATCCTCGGTTCTGATTGGACCGAGAGAGTTGATCAATATTCTATGACTCTGACAGTACATAACATGTTTATGTTAATGTGTGCATTCTGATATATAAGTGTTTCTATAGCAACAGCTTACTTGTATGGTGGATGCTATAAATAAGCAGAATTACAAAAAAACTGTGTAAGTTTTGATCTGGTTGGATTTTCTGTGAGGAGACATTTATTTAGCATTTTTGGACGGATTCTCCAGTGTAAGTGCTTGTAACTGCCAGAGGTAATGCTGCAACTTCAAGTTTCTTACATGGAAAAGTTTTCAGAATGAAGCGTTTTTCAGTTTTAGTAACTTTTGTATTATGAACATTAACTAAAACATTCAATGTTTTGTTCTTTAATAAATTAAAATGTATAGGCAGGTTGGCAAAATGCTGTACTAAACAAGAAGTAAAACACTGTCCACAAAGTGGATATACTGAATTTAAAAAAATCACTTTTTAAAATGATAAAATATAATCAACTTCATGGTGATAATGATATTGCACCAATCCACTGTTGCTTATTTGTCTATAAAAGCATGCCCAGAAATGTTTTATTCCTCCTATACTGTATAATTTGTAAAAACAAATTGTGAAAGTAAAACAAAAAGAGATGATAACAGATTCTATATTCTCACCCACACAATCGCCTTTATCTGATTGGCTGCCTTCAACAGCAGCTGGGGTGTTAGTGCAGGATCCAGATGTTTGGAGGCATGGTCAATCATGAGTGACAGCAGATAAGCTGGCGCTAAGGGACCTCCACCTGAATCTGGAGTCGAATTCTTTGAGATAATTTCCTAAAACAAGAATGTAAAGTAAACAAGAATGTAAAGTGGTTGTTCGGTAGCTGTTGTTGTAGTACTCTGGTCAAATAATGACGAATGACTTTTGGGAAAATCACTAGAATCAATTTGTACTGTAGTTGTAGTTTTTTTCTTTTAAAAAGTATTTAAGTAAAGTAACCTCACTCACTCATCTTCTATACCGCTTTATCCTGTATTCAGGGTCGTGGGGACCTGGAGCCTATCCCAGGAGTCTTAGGGCACAAGGTGGACTACACCCTGGACAGGGTGCCAATCCATCGCAGGGCACACACACTCACACACTCATTCATACACTATGGGCAATTTGGGAATGCCAATTAGCCTTATCTACATGTCTTTGCACTGTGGGAGGAAACCGGAGTACCCAGAGGAAACCCACCAAGCACGGGGAGAACATGCAAACTCCATGCACACATAGACGGGAATCAAGCCTGGCCGGGACTTGAACCCAGATCCCGGAGGTGCAAGGCAACAGTGCTAACCACTACACCACCGTGCCGCCTAAAGTAACCTAATTAAAGTAAAAATAACTACATATACATGTATACAGTTGCAGCTATAACTAACAGTAGCATGTATACCAGTTATTGTACCTGTAAGAGGACATCTGCATGATGTGCTTGAAATTTCAGTACTGCCTCAGTGGATCCCAGATATTTTCTGAGAACTTCCTGTCTGTCCATCATGTTTCCAGGGCCAAAGGAAATCGTCGCGTCAGCTTGCACCGGTAGAGCCAATGCTAGTGGTGGGGCAGGGGTCACTCTGGGGTCACGATAGAGGAAGACGAAGTGGCTGCCGAGGCCAATAAGATCTCCAGGCTTAAGGACAGCCTCTCTGTACAGCACAACTCCATTATGACTGACAGCCCCTCCTCTGAATGGGCGCAGCAGAGCTATGGGAACAATAGCGAGTAGTTTTATGGATCATGAGTTCAAACTGATTTGCCGTTTAAATAATTTTAAAGAATGGCTCTGAACCAAAATGTTACTAGGCCAGGAGTGCACAGCTGTATTCCTGGTTCACTGAAGTCCAACAGTTTTCTTGGTCTAACGCATCTAATTCAAGCATACCAGTTATTCAGAAGACAAACTGATGTCTCCAGCAAAACAGCTGGACTCAAACAGCTGGAGTCATTGAATCAAGGTGGCTCCATAAACACAAAGTGATAAACTGCACTTTTTTAATGCATATAGTGAAATATATACAAAGGTCTTAAATGTTATCCTTTAGCTTCTAACAGAAGCTTAAATATTTACATATGCTTAATAATTTCACTGTGCTATGATATCTTTAGTGAAACAATACAGGTGTCTAGGAGAAATTTTATGTAGAGTTGGTTCATGTTACAATAACTGATTGTCTGCCATAGTAGTACATTACTTTAGCATTTTGTAACCAATCTATTCAAATTTGTAGTTCAAGAGCAAAACGTTTCAAAAGAAGCAAGAGGTATTACAAGCAGTTACAAAATATTTTTGCATATTTATGCATGGTTTCTTTAAGTCACAAAGGTATTAAATAGCACAAATTTATGTCTATCAAAACACTAACTCTAACTTCACACAGTTTTTTTTATAGATATATATAAAACAATATAAAGGTTTTAATTTACAATGCAACAACAAACTTTCATCACGTTTCGCTGTCAAACCGTGCAAATGTGTATTATCTTGTCCAGAAACTGTCCAATGGCTAAATGAAATAGGTTTCATTTGACAGGGGTCAAAATATCTAAGACCCAAAGCTGGAAAATGTGATCAGTTTGTTACAGTGGGTAAAAAACTCCATTTTAGAAGGGTCAAAATATTGGGCTAAATCAAGCAAATAAAACAATTTAGGAGATTTTAGATTATTGGAACTGGGTTAAGAACCCTTTAAAACATTATCAAAAACTGAGAGGATAATGCAGAACCATCTTGTGAAAGAAATGTGGTCGAAAAAAAAAAATTATAAATGAAGATCACTTAAACATGTGGTGAATTTGCATGGTAAAATAAAAATCAACAGTAACCATAGCTCTTTTTAATAATGAAAATAAGAGCATTACCATACAAACACACAATGTTATGAGATCACACAACATTGGGACTGGATAAGAAAACCACTTGTTAGTGAGACTAATCAGAAAAGGCTTCAGTTTGTTAGAGAGCTTAAAGATTGCACTTTGGATGAATGGGAAAATGTCATGTGGTCTGATAACTCCAGGTTGAGCCTATTCCTGTAATCAAAGCTAAAGGTGAAATCTTAGAATATACAATTTCTTTTGACCAGACACTGTATGTCCCTCTGTTACAGTACATGCAATTTAGTGTCATACATAATGCTAATACAGATGTTTAATTACTATATAAGCAAAGTACACAACTGACAATAACACCCAGTTCCCAAACTGTTGACACAAATTTAAAAACACACAATTGCACACTATATTAGCATTACAATTGCCCCACAATGGAACTAAGAGACTGTTGTAGCATAACAATAGCCCTGTTCATATACTGAGGTCAGTAAAGACTTGGTCTACTAAGGCTGGTTTGGAAGAATTGGCTTGTTTAGAATCCTGACCTCAACCCACTTCACACCAGGCCTGATTGCATGATATCAGTGCACAACCTCTTTTGTGTGAGGCTAAATGCAGTCACAATCAGGGCTGGTGCCAGGACAGGGGGTAAAAGTCTCCAAGGGAAGCAATATGTGTTTACAAAACCAATGAATCCCTCAATTTCTAATCAAGTAGCGTTACACTTGCAATTTAAAACAAACCCCTTGGATTTTTCCACACATAAATGTATTTTATTGGAATTTCATGTGATAGTCCAACACAAAGTGGTACATAATTGTGAAGCAGGAGGAAGATGATAGCTGGTTTAAAATTTTTTTTACAAACAAATATGGGAAGTGTTGCATGTATTTGTATTCAGCTCTCCTGAATCAATACTTTTCAGAACCACCTTTTGCTACAGTTACAGCTTCAAGTCTTTTGGGGTGTGTCTAGCAGCTTTGCACATCTAGATGGTGAATGTTTTGCTATTCTTCTTTACAAAATAGCTCAAGCTCAGTCAGATTGAACAGAGAGCATCTGCGAACAGCAATTTTCAAGTCTTGATACAGATTCTTAATTGGATTTAGTTCTGGACTCTGACTGGGCCATTCTAACACATAGATGTGCTTTGATATAAACCATTCCATTGTAGCTTAAGCTGTATGTTTAGTGTTGTTGTCCTGCTGGAAGGTGAACCTCCACCCCAGTCTCAAGTATTTTGCAGACTCTAACTAGTTTTGTTCTAAGATTGCTATGTATTTGGCTTCATCCATCTTCCCTTAAACTCTGTCCAGATTCCCTGTCCCTACTGAAGAAAAGCATCCCCGCAACATGATGCTGCCACCACCATACACAGTGTTAGTTTTCTGCCACACATAGCATTTTGCATTTATTTCACATCTCTCATATTTCTCATTTTCTTCCACATGTTTGCTGTGTCCCCCACATGACTTGTCATAAGCTGCAAACAAGACTCCTTATGGCTTACCTTCAACAATGGCTTTCTTTTTGCCATTCTTCCATAAAGGCCAGATATGTGGAGTACATGACTAACAGTTGTCCTTTGGACAGATTATCCCACCTGAGCTGTGGATCTCATGGGCCTCATGGCTGCTTCTCTGATTAATGCTCTTCTTGCCTTGCCGCGCCATGTCTTGGTAGGTTTGCAGCTGTACCATACTTTTTTCTGTTTTCAGATGATGGATTGAACAGTGCTTCGAGTTGGTCAAAGCTTGGGATATTATTTTATAATCTAGCAATGCTTCAAACTTCTCCATAACTTTATCCCTGACCCGTATGGTGTGTTCCTTGGGTTTCATGATCCTGTTTGTTCACTAATGTTCTCTCTAACAAACCTCTGTAGGCTTTACATGACCGTTGTATTCATACTGAGATTAAATTACACACAGGTGGACTGTAATTACTAATTAAGTGACTTATGAAGGCAATTGGTTTCACTGGATTTAAGGGGTATCAGAGTAAAAGGGGCTGAATACAAATGCACACCACACAAAATTTTTGAGCAACATTTATCATTTCCTTCCACTTCACAATTATGTGCCACTTTATATTGGTCTTTCACATAAAATCCAGATAAAATACATTTTACGTTTGTGAATGTAACATGACAAAATGTTGAAAAGGTCAAGGGGTATGAATTCTTTTGCAAGGGACTGTATCTGAACGTACTAGGTGAGCATTTGGGGGCATCGCACTCCCTGCCCATGTGTAGAGCCGCTGTTATAGCAGCAACCATAACCATAGTAATTCCTGTGGATTTGTAATGGGATATTTGATGATCATCTGTCTATATACCTTTGACTATATTGTCACAATAAGAATGATTTCTGCTGTACTGTGTTTGGAATTTATACATTTATGATATGTGTTTATGAGGTCTGGGACAGCTGTAATACCTTGACCGAAGGGCTGCTCAGGGACAGCTGTGTCCCTCCTGATGAGAAGGTGACGGACGAGCAAGTCAGGAGCTGAGAGGAAAGTATCAACTCTAAGAGCCCTCTTCCCTTTCCGTTCCCTCTCTCTGTCCTTCTCCCTCTCGCGAAATGTCGGCTTCCGTCCGAAAACGTGGGTGTGGCTCGCCATGATGTACAAAACAAAATCCTGATTGAACAAGATGTAAAAATCAGAGTCAGAAAGAGAAGGAACAGAGGTGAAAGAGAGAGGGATGTAAAGAAAAAATATTGTTGCTATTTTTAGTGTGTTTGATAAGGAGTATCGGGCCAATCTTCAAACTTAAGTTGATCAGAAAGGCAGATGCGATATGCAATGAAGTGCGTTACAGTTTTCAACAATGTGGTCTTGTGTGAGATCATTGTGCAGTCAGGCAATATGTAGACACAGCGGGTTTAGAGAGCTATTGTGTAGCCTGTGTGGGCACTGAAAGCTTCTGTTTAGATGTTGTGTGCTCTGTGCTCAATGCCCCATCCAAATGTATGAAAGAAAAGATGGTATGCTGTGATAATGGGGATGCAGGTATGATGTCAGGGGGAGCAGTGTGATAGGGTTGTGCTGCATGTCTAGCCTTGCTTTGGTCATAGCCCTGTAGTAACAGGAAGTAAGGACGGTCTGTAGGTGGAAGGATCAGGCTCTGGGACATCACTTCTAGGTCGCAGGCATCTTTATCGTCTTCAACTGTTCGTGTCTCATCCCCAACCCGTGGTCCAGTCACCTTTGGTGCAAAAGATATATGCTGCTTATTAAAAAATTTAAAATTGCCACATTCAGTAAAACAGATCAATTGATGCAAAACAAGTCTTCATCAGATCCTATATAATTTTTTATATATCAATTTATAACAAACTAAGAAAGTAATGACTCATCTGTAACAGACAGAGATTGCCAGTGACATCTTAGAAACCTGACTTGGAAAACATGATCCAAATATTCAATAGTGTAAAAATGTGGGATTTGCCTGAAATGGTAAATATATTGTTGATTTTTGTACTTAATCAGGACCCAAGTTCAAACAGTAACAAATGTTTTATTTTATATGTAAAACTTTAACAACTATTCTGGAGCCACAGGAACCCAATCCCAATGCAGTTCATTGATACTTTTGTATTTCCCAAGTTCTCCTTCTGTGACCCTCTGTAACTCTCACCTGTCCTGGCTCTGTTGCAATCATGCTCACAATGTTCTTCCTGTCCTGTGCTCCACCACTGCCTGTTGCATTGCCACTACGTCTGGAGTCGTTGTTGGCCTGGTTTCCTTGTCGACGTCTGAGTGTCAGGTTCATGTCACTGATGCTCCTTCTGAGTTCAGTATTGCGCCCCCGATGACCTCGTTCCTCATCTGGGCCACCACCTGAGGCCATGCGACTTCGTCTCCAGCGCACTGTATGTAACAATACAAACAGTACATAGCATGTTTCATTTCTTTTCTATCAGTTCTACTCGCTCATTCTCTATGCCAGGGAGAACATGCACATCCCTGAAGACTTGGGGTGCCATAAGAAAACACACTCACACACCACAGGCAATTTGGAAAAAAACAGTTAGTCTAATCTGCATATCTTTGGACTGTGGGAGGGATCCAGAGTACCAGGAGAAAATCCACCAAGCACACACAGACCCAAAGGCAAGACTCAACTCCTTGACCTTGGAATTGCGATTCCACAGTACTAACCACTGTACCACTGTGCCGCCTCCTTTGTTTCTCATTTCATAAAATTTTAGGCTTAAATAAAATATAGAAAAGAGAAATACTCAATTACAGTGGAAAGTTTGCCTTTGTGTTTTGCAGCTGTTTTCAATTTCTTAATCTGTGTGGTATATAAACAAAGTTCCATATAAACATTTGTGTTTATGCATAGAGATGTAATACATGGGCATTTATTCGCGAAGGTTTTTAATATACTCTGCCCCCATGCTGCAAAAGTTTATACAGTTTTTTTTTTTGTGTAAAAAGGACATCCATAACTGTATCTGGAGTTTGTATCGTAATTCCAATACATTCACTTTAGTCCTTTTCTCACCTTGGTAGTTCTCTCCTTCCCTCTCCCTTTCCCTCTCTTTTTCTCTCTCCTCCCTCTCATACTCGTCACGCCGCTGGATCTCGAATCGACGTTCAAAGCCCTCCTTGGGCCTCCACATGTCGACTAGCAGCAGGGGACATTCCCAAGGTGCTACACCTCTCCGGCATTCAGTCTGCCATTGTAGAGCTCCATCTGCCTGCTGAATGGGCTTTCCAATGACATCACACAACAGGAAGTCCTCTGGAAAATGCTTCTGAAGAGCTGAGCAGGTGCACAGGACATTGTGACATTTTAAGGACGTTACATTAATACTGGCAGGTAGAAGACCTCGTAAAGTTGTAGTTGAGCTACGTTGTGTTCTCAGGCAAATTTTTGGGTTGGGTCTTTTAAAAAGCGTTAACCTATAATACCCAGAACCCTCTATGGCCTATAACAAGAAGTGATGTCTGGCACACTTACCTATGTCATCACTCTCGTTCTCCCTCTCTCTCTCAGTGTATCGGGTGATGACTTGTTGGATGAGCTGTTGTGCTGTAGAGTGGATATTAGCCAGCAGGCTACGGTAGTTAGCTCCACTTGAGAGAGCATCTCCATAAATCTTCACTAGACCTGGGGCAGATGATGATGCAGGGGGCAGGTAGTGATGCTGTGATGGAGTGGCTGAATGAGCCCACAACTCTCTCTCACGTTCTCCAATGGCTCGATCACGATCGCTGTTGGACCGCCCTCTCAAAAAGAGGTGAGACAGTCGCTTGGCACGAGACTGCTGATTGGCTGGCCGAGGACGAAGGACGGTGGGGTTAGGTGAAGGAGAGGGTGGAGCAACAGAGGGACTAGAGAAAGACAGGGCAGCGGGAGGTGCTGGGGGCGGGGCCTCAGGCACAGAGGCTGCATCTGAGCTAGTAGTAGATCTGAGGAAATAAATGTAAGAATTTAGTTTCTTATAAATGAACGACAAACATCCATATACAGCAAAGTATGGGGTTCTTGTTAGAACATTTGAGTTTCTTCACTCCAGAAACCCTACATCATATGCAACCACAGTCATAGCTTCTCCCTCACAAATCACAAGTCATAATGTCTTTACCAGCAACAAATGCATTAAATATACACTCGCATTTAGTGAAATTAATATGTTTCTTCTGTGTGATCAAAACCAGGCATGTTTTTAAGAGAGTTTGAAAGTCTTGCCTGCATTTTTGAACAGCTCAACAGCTATTAAGTTTCTGTTCAGGGTTTTGGAAACAAATTAAGCGTTTGGTGAAATGTCTCTTAGGGCCTCACTGTTTGCTATAAAATCTGGTGAGTACTGGTGCTGGAGTGGAGAAAGACAATCACTGTCTTTTGTGTTTCATTGCATTCCATCACAGAAAGAAAAACAGACATGTGTATTACAAAAACATAACACCACAACATTAAAGATTCATTTTTCCCTCCCTGTTACGTCCAGAACACTGACTTGACTGATGCTGCACTTGGCCAACGTGCTCCCAGCTTGGCAAAGTGTTTCCGTGGGGAATTTATCCACAAACCCACAGGGAAATGGAGCTTGCTGAAGCGAGGACTACCAGACTCCTCCATCTTGGTAGTCTAGCTAAGAGAAAACAACAAAATATAAAACAATAGAGGAAATTGTAAGATTAAGCGAGATAGATCGAGCAGATAAGGACGAAGATAAAAACATGAAAACTCATGAAGGGTAACACAACAACAACAAAAGAGTTCACTGAGCTCATAACATGAGTCATCTTTTAAGATTTTAATATCGTTAGGATTTTTTTCTTTTTGCTTGTGATTAATCTTTTGCTCCATTGTCCTTGGTCAAATCAGCTTACAGTGTCTGAGTTATTGGCAGTATATGACATCAGCCAATAGGCGACAGGAAATCCTGAAATATCCTTTCGAGTAATCAGGACGTGCAAGGTCGAACATTTTTCCTGCTTTTTTTCAGCTTTAAGTAAAACCTCAGGAATGCAAAAGTACTTTGATGTTTTTATGAAAAATTACTTTTATTATTTTCTAATCATGTCTGCAAATTGAAGAAATCGGTTTGGCTATGCAACTCCTGAATTAGGCATAGATCTGAGATAAAAGCTGTCAGTCCACAACAAGGAACCAACATAGTGTTAGTAGTATTGGTATTTTATTAAGGTCTTACCTTAAAAACCAGATATAATAATTACAAGAAACATTAAAACATGGCAATATCATAACAGTTTAATATTATTAAAAATTAATACATTTCCAGACTGCCTGAGGCCCTGAACAGCTGCATTCACATTGCAAGCACTTTTATTGATCAGTTTACCTTTATTTTGTATGAAAATCCTTTTAAACATCTGTTATCTGACTCCTACTGACATGTGAGGAACACATTGCACTTGATCTCAAAAATAAATTTGTATATAAAATTCAGTCTAACTTCAAAGAAACCAATTTAACAACAATTAAACATTGGAAATCAAATGAAAATACTAATTACATTTCAAACAGTTTTTATATGAAGTATAAAGTAAGCATTTCCTCTCACCAGCAGATGACACTCAGTCTGACTCACCCACTGCGACACGTTTGGATTAAATCTGATTAAATCTCCTTAAACAATGCTGTCGTCCTGATGATTCTTGCTATAGCAAGCAAATATATTCAAAACCTTTCGACTTTTAATCCACGTTTTGTGTCCTTATTTCAAAGAAATGATGGTTGATAAGTCCATTTTTTGGAACGGCCTTACTATGCTTGATCCCGGATTCTCTCCAGGCCAAATCAATCTTCTGGTTCTCCTACCATTTCTTTAAAAAAATAAAAAATACTATTTTAAACACATTTCCCCACACTTCTAAACGTCTTCTCTTGCTTTATCACTCTCTGGCTGCCTCGTTTTGTTCTTTCACTCCTGATTTGTGCCTATAGATAGAGAAGCAGGCCCATTGTTCTTAGTGACAGAATTTCCTTCCCCCCTTTCTGGACAACACCTATATCCTGAGAGAGAGAGAGAGAGAGAGCGAAAGAGAAATGTATAATGTAGAAATATTATTTTTAAAAAGTGGACACGATGTGAGCCAGGAATTCAATGTTACATTAAATACCACATTATAGTGTTGTACTGGGTCAGACTGGACACATGTAAGCTCTGTAGATTATGATTGAACATTTGCGATGTTCCTGTGTATAGACTGGAACTAAGATGGTTTGAAACTGCAGGTGCAATGAAGCTTTGCTACAGTAGTCAAACATATCACTATTCATTCTTTCTTTTATTCATTCATCTTCTATACCACTTATCCTTATACAGGGTCACAGTGGCCTAGAGCCTATCACAGACTTATGACACAGGGGGTGGGTACACCCTGGGCAGGGTGCCAAACTATGGCAAGACACACACACACACACACACACACGCTATTGGTAATTTGGGATCGCAAATGAGCTTATAATTCTGCATCTGGCTGTGGGAGGAAACCGGAGTACATGGAAGAAACCCACCAAGCACTGTGAGAACATGAAACTCCATACACAAATAGACCTAAGGTGGGAATTGAACCCTCGACCCTGGAGGTGCAAGGCCACAGTGCTAACAGCTACACCATCGTGATGCCAAATCTCAATATATTTTGCATTTATGCTGAAAAAGTCTAATGTTGCCATTTAAGCCCCTCAGAGAAAGGATATTTTACATATTGTGTGAAAGTATTGATCCACCCGTCGTTTCTTCATATTTTGCTTCCATAGAGACAGACTTTTTTGCATTTTTACTATAATCTTCCCAGTCACTGTACCTGACCAGTTTGAGAGGAATGTTTTTTTGCTTGTTGAGGCACACAGTGACCCTATCAATCATTCAAGCATAAAAACATCTAACCTATGGCATGAAACAGTGAGAAACAGGTGCAGATGATGACAGATGATCAGGCTGGTGATTAGTACAGTATACTAATGATGCTGAATGCTGAGCGGTTGGAACAGACAAGAGGGGAAATGAGGTTGCTGCTGAGGTTTTTACATAAACAACCAATTTTTAAATTATATCTTTTGGCACTTTACAGCCTGTCACAGTAAAAAATTATTCCCATTTATCTACATAATTTTATTTAATAAATATGAAGAAATTAGGGGAGGTTAAGGACTTTTGCGCAGTACTGTATGTACAGTAATAGTAACAACAGACCATACTTATGTGCTTCAGTTTTTTCCAGAATATGGTGAACTTCATTATTTCCTCTACAGATGGGAAAGCTGTATCTTTCTGCACATATTAAAGAGAGTCCACTAGGGACACTAACAACCCTATTGTAGACATTCTGCTTGCCACAGCATGTTATACATAGCATGTTTTATTTAAATCAGGTAGGGTTTTTTTTTTTCTATGGATTTTTTTTTCTATAGGAAATAGGAAACTGACAGGAAGTTGATGAGAGAAAGGGACCTGTGACCTTTGACTTTGGCAACAACAGGATAATGGTGACAGGAAGAAGGGATTGTGTGTGTCTGTGTAAAAGATGAAGAGAATGAAGAAAGAAAGAAAGAAAGAAAGAGCAATAGAAAAATTAATGTATGAAAAGTAATTTGTACCAACTTACACTCCACTCTTAGATTTTTTGTTTTCCAATTGATTGTATTTAATGTTATACCTGATTAGCATACAGAATCACATCACATCACCACGCACACAGACACAGAGACACACACACACACGCACACGCACACATAGACACAGAGACACACACACGTATACGGAGCATTGCCGGTCAGAAATTCAGTGAGCTGCAGGATCCTCAGACAGGAAGCTCTGACAGCAGGCTGCGAAGGCTCCTGTGCGTCATTCAGACTCGCTCCTCCAAGTTTGTTTTTGGCAAAGGAGTGAAAAGTTTTCCTGACTGGATGGCTGGAGGAGAGAATGTGCATGGAATGAATGAGTACAGTACAGTAGTGTGTTCACCGAGCTGGTAAACGCCAGACTTTGCAGCATATTGCAGCACTTTCCTATTTTGGAAGGCTACTGTCCCGTTGGTAGTTGATTTGGAAGCTGACAGTGCCCTGCAAAGGCAAAGAACAGTTACTACACACTGGCTTAAAACACATCTTTCACCCAGAATTATTTGGTCAATGCTAATTTGGAATCTGCATAATATTTTAACCCCTTACACTTTTTCGAAGGTCACAGTCTGTGTGGGATCACAGCAGTTCAACTTTAGTGATTATTACAGTGTCCAATCCTCACAAAAGCATTTACATTCTAATTTTAAAGAAATTTTAGTCTGATCTAAAATACCTCATATTGGATATTGGATTCAAGGGCTTGAGTATCTTCAGGCCAGGTTCCAGAGCAAGATTGTTTTTTCCTTTACTCATATCAGAATGATATTTAAAACCAGTGATATAATGATATACAGTACATATAATACAGTAATTATTGCAATTTAATTTATTAAATTTAATGAATGAATTAGTGAATTTATCTATTTAAAAAAGCCAATAGATCGTTAAACGTAACATGTAACTGTCTTTGACACATGGATTTGACTCAAAATATTATTTTGTCAAATAATATATGCACAAGATTACATTTGAAGTTAAAAAAACTACTCAAGATGACCAGCACTGTGTTATGATGGTTAGCAGAATGGCCTCACATCACCAGGTTCGAGGGTTTGAGTCCTTCCCCTGGGTTAGTGTGGGTTAGTGTATGTCCTCCCACAGTCCAAAGACATGCAGATTAAGGGTAACTGGCATTTCCAAATTCCCTGTAGTGTGTAAGTAAGTGTGTTAGTTTGTGTATGTTTGTGCCCTGCGTTGGACTGGCTCCCCATCCAGGGTCTATCCGAGTCCCCTTCGACAGGCTCTAGGCTCATGTGTGTGTGTCAACTGCTCAGGATATTAGAATAAATTAATGTCAATGTATATTCCAAGACATTTTGACCTGTTGTGTATGTGAATTATATCCATATGAGTAAAATGAATGAAAAATGAACATACAAAGAAGAGTAAAACAATGGCAGGATTTCTGGAAAATGTTCATCTTTGAGAATGAAATATTATCATTATGTCATGTAAGGACCTGCAAGATACGTACAAAGTTACAGAGTGCGCCAATGACTGAAATGTCTGGCCATTCTGATGTTGCTGGAATGAACAAAGATATGTTGTGGTGTCTCCAGTAAGAAAATTTTTATATATCGTGGTGTCTAATGTGATCGGCTCTCATACTGGAGCTTCACACACCTCCTGTGCCTCTGTGGAAACCAGTGAAGAAGGCATTTATGTTAACTGTCCCTTTCTGATCAGACACAGCTCCCAGGTTCTGTGTCCAAAAAATACACACACACTCTGGGGTAATGCATTTTCCCCCACACTGTTGAAAGATATGTGCTGTAGGTTGATTGATGTTTCCAAATTGTCCATAGTGTATGAGGGCATGCATGCTTGTGTGCCTTGTGATGGTTAAACACCTCATCCAGGGTGTCCCAGAGTTACAAATGACAACTGCCTAAAACGGAAATAATATTAAGGGACCTGGGGGGTTGGTTTCACACCTTCATTCTTTAGAAATTTCACCACAAGTTTTTCCCCTCTTACCCGGTTTGCCTTAAATGCACCTTGTATATTATTTCTCATTCTATGGTATATGTATATGAGCTATTTTGGCGGCTTGTAAGATATTTGTAAATATTGTATATTGAATTTGAGTTATTATAAATAAAATAGTAAACATTCTTTGCTACTCATTTGTCTTAACTCTAACGATATGACAATAAACACTGGATATAAAATTATATCCAACATTATGTAAGCTAGCGACACAGCAAGGAAGGTCAACAAACATAAGTGTTACTGGCCAGAACAGCATATATTCACAGTGTTATGAATAATATGTGGTTTATTTCGGAGCATTTCATAGTGTGAATAATTTTACAAATTGCATTGTTAAG
>JAOTRS010000044.1:26139371-26149460 GCA_028565755.1 Dinotopterus cunningtoni
TGGACCCATGATTCTTGATCTACTCTTTCACAACTCAGCTCAATAAATCCTGGCATTATTTTATCCTTGGATACTACTCACTGCATCAGTTAGGGTTAAACAACTTAGTGCCATCTAAACCATAGTAGCCACTGCAGTAATTATTCAATGGAAGACTCCTACCTGTTTGCTTACTTAAATTTAGGTGGTGACTTGTTTTTTTGACCAGACAGTGTATACAAATGCTGTACATAGATTCATACGGTACATTTAACATTGTGCATAATTTAAACAATATAGTGTTTTAGAGCTTCTCCCTGATTTATTTAGTTTAATACTTAACTACTATTCAACAAAGTAATAATCTTAGTTTTTTGTTTTTTGGTTAATTGACCTGCAAAGATTTTTTAAAAGATAAAGTGTGCAGTTCTTTTGTGGGCCCACAGTATTATGTTAGCAGTTTCTGCTTTACTGGTTCTACTGTCCTTGATTTATCGATTTATTACCATTATCTTTATGAATCAATTATGTTTCTGTACACTGATGTTGCATTGTTTGGCATGTTGCTTTATTTTATATTATATTTAGCAAAGAATTAATAAAATTTTTGAACGTAAGTTCTCACAAGTTCTCTAAATATGTTTAGAGACCCCCCCTTGGCTGTCACACTTCTTTTTCTTGATTATTTTTTCAATAACAAAAACTGTTTTTGTTAAACTGTTATTGATCATTTTGCAATAACAGTATTCCCCATAGTGTTTTATCCCTCTTATAACACAGATTAAAGAACAGAACTGAAGAACTCTGGTGGTCTGTTACCAAAAAAGTTACCTTCTTCATTGAAATTAAATAATTTATCATGCAAAATGAATGTTTAATTTGATTATACATGTAGAATTTACTTACACTTTCAGTAAAATCAATGTTGATAATTCGAAGTAAGAACATTTAAATTGATCTGTTATACGTTTCTAAACGTATGTCGTATTTTATCCAGCTCATCTGACATTGGAGTCTAATGTGGCCATTTTCAAAAATAAGTTTGACACATCTGTTTAAATGTTATGTACTGTACAGTAAATTAGTACTTTGTCAAGTGCAGCTGTTGTACTTGAAATGTGCAGCAGAGGGCGCTGCCTCCTTACCAAGACCCCTCTACGAAACCATGCATTAAACTAGAGGTGTGTGTGTGTGTGTGTGTGTGTGTGTGGGCATGGCTTTATATTTTTTGTTTCTAAACAAATGTACCCACAAGATAGAAATATTTGTGGGAACATTTGGCTGGACCCCATAATAATATGGCTTAAACAAATCTATCACTTTAATTTAAAAGCTTAAGGAGCAAAAATGGTTCTTGGTCAAGGATAATAAGACAAATTAGAAAAAAAAAAAAAAGACTAGCCATTGTGTGTGTGCGTGCGTGTGTGTGTGTGTGTGTGTGTGTGTGTACACATACAGGAAGAAAAAAACCTGCCATACAACCTTGTCATAAAATGACCAAAAACTGAAATGACACGTTACCTTTAAAACTTCCCTCTTCACTGCATTGGATTTCTTCTCCCAGGTTTTTCTTATACTGCAGATGCCAAGACATTCGGCTGATTGGTGTATTAAGAGGATGGGTGTGAATGCCAGGGACTCAGTGCCTTCTACATGTTTCAACAGTTTTTGTACAGACCAGCCAAACACGTTTTCTTTCATGCAGAGTCTCTCTCTCCCTCTGACTTCTTACTCATAACCATCATACACAGTCTCTCCTCCCCCTCCACATCTCTCTCTCTCTCTCTCTCTCTCTCTCTAATCAGAAATCAAAAAAGAGCACACATTGACTCCTCCTTCTATTCCTCTGCTCTCCCTCTTTCTCTGTCTTCCGTTTTTTTTTCTCGGATGCCCCTTTACCACTCATGTCTTCTCTCTCTTGTCACTCTTGCAGTGGACTGTACTGACAGAAATGTGGACAATCCTCCTCTCGCTCTTCCTCTCATTTCAGACCGGTTTGGCTGAAGAAGGTAAGGAACTATTACACTTGTTGTGTGCCTATGTGTGTTTGTAAATGTGTGCACAAGAAGTCCTAATGCCAGTACATGCACATAAGGTCTGGATCTCTAGAATCACACCTGAACGAAGGGGTTTGAAGCTGTAATTTTGTGTGCGTTCACAGACAGATGTTTATACAGACATTTTTATTGTATGCATTTTCTTCATTTTGGATGTGTGTTTGTGTTAACAGATGCAAAGACAACTACAAATATTGCTGATACATTGTAGGATGTGTATAGAATGCAGAGTTAGGTACTGCATGCAGTTCAATGTGTGCGTATAGAAGTGTATAAGATGTAAGGAATAAACCAAAAGCTGTATGAGCTGGAAAATAGTCAGTAACAGGGTGTTAACAGAGTTACTAGCCCTAAATTGATTATTTTGCAATAACAGTATTCCCCATAGTGTTTTATTCCTCTTATAACACAGTGTAAAGAACAGAACTGAAGAACACCTCATACTTTTTAGTTATTTATAGTAACACATACAGATATATATGTAACTTATATGTAACCTCAAAGAATCAAAATACATGTATTAATATTTAAATGTTTAGACACTGTGTGTGTGTGTGTGTGTGTGTGTGTGTGTGTGTGTGTGTGTGCGTGTGTGTGTGCCCTGCGATGGATTGGCACCCTGTCCGTGGTGTACCCCACCTCATGCCCTAAGTCTCCTGGGATAGGCTTCAGGACCCTGTATACAGGATAAAGCAGTATAGACGTTAAGTGAGTGTTGAAACACTAAATCTTTTACTTAGTTAAACCAATCTGTTTGACCAGACAAATCACAAGTTTTTCTTTTTTTAAGCATGCAAACTTTTCACAAACATTTAAATATATTTCTGAAAGGCTTACTTATTCACATGACTACCGATCATTATAATATTTGAGGATGAAACATGAATGACACAGTTGCAAAGAAAGAGACACAAGCAAACATTAACATTTTGCAAAGAAGAGATGAAAAGTGGCACCAAACACTTTTTAATCAAAGTAGAGTTCACATGGGACAGCACTTTGAAAGATGTTGAAAGATGGTGATCAATTGACTTTTTACCCATTTTGCATAAATTTGTATGAATTAATCGTTGGCAATTTTGATTTCTAAACCAAAAACAGTCCGAAAAAGCACATTGCATCTACTTTCATTTACATGTGAAAATATTCAGGCAAGAAAATTCAATAAGATAAGTCAAATACATCTTGTTGTGGAACATCTGTGAAACAATGATTTATATATAACAGCAGAATCAGAAGTCATTCACTCACCAGCATTTCCTGGTGATACCTGGTGGAATGTGACATGCTACCAAAAACCCAGGACTTTGTCTTGAAGACCAACAGCTTTACCTCTAACTCTTAACACAGTGTAATGTGTTGTTGTTGTTTTTTTTTTTTAATCTTTTGTACATATAGAGTGCCCATCATTTACATCCCTGTGTAAGTTATTACCATATAAACGTATAAGAATGAGTGCAATAATAAAAATCTTGCTGCTGTTATATCAAATTATTCAACAACTTCTGACCATTACAAATTGAGCTTTCAACAGGACAGTGGTATAAGACAATACCTGTAGTATTGATGAACAGATAAATGAAGTATACCATTTCTTAAAAGTATCCCAGCTATCAGCAATATGTTTTATTACTCTGTCTGATTACACCATTACTCACAGTAAGAGCTGTTAAATGTTAAAAGTATTTTTATGATTGTAGTTTTAAATGCTGTACCTCTGTCTGCTTGTTTTCTGTTAGCAAACCTAAAAATTATAAAAATAGATTGTACACTGACAATAATGTAGATGGTGTACTGTATTAGTGTATGAAGATTTTAGAATGTCATACAGCAGTGTAAGGAAGTGTATGTTAGGGCACACAAAAGCTTCGACTGGAGGCGTTCAAGTCAAACCAGGACTTATCCTGAAATTTTTTGAGAGTCACAAATCCAATTGACCTTTACTAAAGATTTGAAGCAAAGTAAAGTGATAAGACTCTTACCTGCAGCAAAACATTTGAATGGTTGAACAGTGAATTCCTAAAGGCTGTACAGTATGTCCATGTATGACGTTCCCAGCCGAGGTGGCTCGGAGCCCACTGCAGTAATTCTTGTTAATATTCAGAGAGTGGAACTGATAAAGGTGAAAGTGAAAACTGATGAATAATATGAATACCAACTTGCAGAAGGGATGCTGTCTTTTGGAACTGTACACATAATCGTTCATGAGCACCACTTTCGGCAAGGAGTTATTGCCACGTCCCAGTACAGTCCTGACCTCGCGCCGAGCCATTTCTACTGTACATGTTGGGGACGTTAAAGAAGTTCCTGGGAGGCCAGCATTTCAGACACGAAGCAGGCAGTCCGATCATTTCACTGGAGTACTGAGACAGTCTTACTACTTTGATGGTATTCAAGCATTAGTAAACCCTGGGATAAGTGCATTAGTGTAGCAGGGGATTATATAGAAAAATGAAAGTAGTTTTTACTATGTGTGTGTGTGTGTGTGTGTGTGTGTGTGTGTGTGTTCTGAAAGGTTAAAACTACAGATGGAATAATCTCATTTCCCATTTTAGGCCTTGATACTGATAATGAAACCCTGACTCTGGAACCATCAGCTAATACCAATGCCTATATATATATCAGCAAAAAATATATATATATATACACTTCAGGAAAAAAAATGGTATGATGTATATTATATTAATCATAATATTATCTTATATATGTGTGTATACATTTTTTGGCAGACTCTGTGGGTACATATGCAGAGCGTCACATGATCACAACTGAGCCAATGTTTCTTCTCTCTCGCGCACTACGGAATTATGGGTAATCGCCCATGCTCAGTCTCAGTGTGTGTGGGGCTACTTTGTAAAATGAGAGGAGGGATGAAGGGAGTTGTCCTACACAGTAGTCCCTCCCTCCTCCTCTCCTCTCAACCTTCACACACACACACACACACACTAACGGAAACACTGCACTGTCAGGATTCTTAAAAAGGTAAAATGCAGGTTATTTTTTTTTTATTTTATTTTAAATTTTGTATTAATTATTTTTATATAAATATTTTTGGGTTGTGGAAAGAATCATCTGAGTTTCCATCATTTCTTATAGGGGAAATTCACTTTGATATACAAATGTTTTAATGTATAAGAATACTTTTGGATCAAAATATGCTCGCAATCCAAGGTTTAACGGTGTATGTGTGTGTATATACATATTAAAAAAAATGCAAAAAATAATTTAACTCTTAAAGGGTAAATATCTTTTCTGTTAATTATAGGATTATACTACATTATTACATTCTTTTATTTTTCTTTAATACATGATCCAATGTTTTTAGTAGCAGTCCTGGATATCGGAAGGAAGCAATTTCTCATTGAAACTGTTTGTTGGTGAATGCAGGGATTTGGATGCCTGTTAAGTATATGCATGACCATATTTATATGTGTGTGTGTGTGTGTGTGTGTGTGTGCTTTTGTGCGTGTGTGCATGCATATGTCTGAGTTGTCATTGTGTACGGGACAGGGCTCTGTGTGCACTGCCAAACCATCTTCACTCATTACAAAAGCAGAGAGGACAGGGCCAGAAGAGGCTGCATAATCAGTCATGTAACCTTTGTCTCGCTCTAACCCTGGTGGCCTCCCTCCCATTCGCCTCTTTTCTGATGATATTATAACTGTTACAGATGACCCTCCCACTGCCCTATTCAGCTCTACTGTACAGCTGTCTATCCTTCATTTATGCTTCTTATCCTTTTCTTTTCCTTGCTTTATGCTTTCTTATGTGATTCTTTGTTGCCGTGTTAAGTGTGATTGCTCAGGGAGAGCGCTGACGTGTGCTCAGAGGTTTTATGTTAGCATTATGGGCCTGTGATTATAACTGCGGTTTTGCAATGATAAGAAGATACGGGGCTAAATTAAGGGAAATGGATGGAAATAAAACAGCATGAGGTACTGATGAATTAAGGTCGGATTTTGTGTGGGAGAAAGAGAGAGAGCGGGAGGGAGAGAGAGAATTTTGAATTCCTGAGCACGTTACATGAGGACATTTTAAGTATGCCTGTCAGTAAACTTTTGGTGTTGCAGAGGGCGCTGCCTCCTTACCAAGACCCCTCTACGAAACCATGCATTAAACTAGAGGTGTGTGTGTGTGTGTGTGTGTGTGTGTGTGTGTGTGTACAGTATGTGTGTGTGTGACTTTTCAAGAAAGATGTTTGCACCGCATGTTGAGCGTGTATATATTTCTACTGTTTACTTTAATACTTAAAGTATACTTAAAACTAATACTTAAGGTTAATTAAGTAAAAAGTTCCAAACTTAAAGATAATCTTTCACATGGAAAGTTTAAGTTCTCCATCAGTAATAAGCAGCAAATAAAGTAAGTTTTTGCATTTATTTAACTTGCGATTAATGTTGATTGCATTGTTGTGTATAAAGAAGATGCTGCATTTATTCTGTTTGTTCTCTTTTGTTCTTTGCATTTGTAATTATTGTTATGCCTTAAGTTCTCACGGCATGTTAAGATTGGATGGTTATCTTGCTGATGAACCTTTCAATAAATTGCCAGTCTTCAGGGAATCTTCGTGCTCGTGGAATTACTGGGGGGAGCTACAGAGAGAAAGAGAGAGAGAGAGAGAGAGAGAGAGAGAGATTTATGTACACCAACTGAGCAAATTCATGATTGATACCGCAAATAAGTACAAAATTTAACAGTCCATTTATACAGAAAGAGAGAGAGAGAGAGAGAGAGATGCCCCAATGACGTGGAGATTCTTACTTCACTAATGCTGAATTAACCCAGTACACTCATCACTCTGCTACACGTTTAATCGGTGTAAACTAGCCCTGAAACTCCCCGACAGTACACACAAAATGTTACATTATTGAATTTAACTAAATTGCCATTTTTTTGGAGACTGATTTGTCTTTAATGGGAAAATGGTTCCTGAGTATATTGACATCATTAACACAATAGAAAATACAATATACAACATAAATTTAGCACTAGACACCAAACCACAGCAGCAAATAGATAGGCTTTGGTGGAATACAGTAACACAGATCAAGCATTTGTTTAGTGGTAGTTTAATAGAAAGACTTCCATATTTTCCCGAACATTCTGAGTTCCAAATCTGCAGCTTATCTCCATGTCATGTAATTAATGCAAATTTAAAACTGTATACCAAAAACTGGTATATATGCTCAAATTCAAAATCTGGTACTAATTCTTGCAGATGTTTTCATGCACATTTGACTTCAGCACCAATGACATGTTCTTTTCTTGGCACTACTGTTGAGCACAAGTATGCATTTTCACATCAATAACATTACCCACAGTCAATCATAATAAAATAAAATAAAATATTACTGTCAATTTCTCCTTTTTTTCTTTAACATTTACTAAATAAAATGTAAAAATTTCTCTAATACATATCACCTAACACAAATGCTGTCTATAGGAAAGGACAGAGCAGACTCTACTTCTTGAGGAAACTCAGGTCCTTTAATGTCTGAAGCAAAATGTTGAAGACCTTTTATCTGTCTGTTGTGGCAAGTGCAATATTCTTTGCTTTCATCTGCTGTGGCTGCAGCAACAGAGAAAGTGACTCTTAGAAACTCAACAAACTCCCCTGGAGTGTTTAGAGTTGGTAGTAGAGAGAAGGATGCTATACAAACTGTAAACTGTCATGGAGGCCACCTCACATCCCCTCCACCACCTACTAGCTAAACAGCTGAGCACTTTCAGTAAGAGACTGCTTCAGCTCCACTGTGACACTACAGGAAGTCTTTTCTGCCAACTGCAATTAGACTTTACAATAACTCTGCTCCGGGTCAGGAGAGGGATCTCCTTTTCTGACATCACAATAAATACACTCATAGACATTCTGTCTTCATTGCACTATGGTCATTCCATTGTTTATTTCATCCTCTCTTTTATTTATAGTTGCGGATTATATACTTGCTGGTTCATTCTCCCTATTACTATTTTACCTTGCTGGTACACCTTATGTACAGTTTAGTTCATGTCTGTATATACAGTCATGCATGTGTCCATAGAAACAGTATACTAATATCATTTGACACCATTTTTACCTATTTAATGCACCTTAAATTGTAAACAGTGTATCCTCACTGTAGTTCTTGCTTGTTGCTTACTTGGTGTATCAGATGTGAACTGGCTGCTGTAAAGGTATATTTTTTATCCATCCATCCATCCATCCATCCATCCATCCATCTTCATTACTTGTTATTGCTCCAATTCGGGTTGGTGCCTGTCCTTTGCCAAACTAACTGTAGAAAGCCAGCGTTGTCATTACAGTAGAATCAATGTTGACTCATACTATCATGGAAAAACCTGCTGCAGCCTCTGTAAATTTTATTTAACTTTAGTTAGTTAGTTAGTTAGTTAGTTAGTTAGTTAGGTAGTTAGGTAGTTAGTTAGTTAGTAAGTGTCATAATCCTGTTCAGATATCTGCCTAATTTGGTCAGGTTGACATGTGCTAGCTGATGCTGCTGATTAGTTTACATGCAGATGATTAACTACACCACTGATTTTTTTTTTCTCCCCTGGAATTAATTCACAATTTGTGGTAGCTCTGATATAAAACCACAATTTTACTTTTACTTCCAATACTTAAATATATTTAGCATCAGGTATAACCCGGTCATTCAATACATTCAGGTCATCAGCTGACTTCATTTTATTACCACATAACTATGCTGAGCCTAGAGCTGACCAGGTGACCAGCTGAAGCAACCTCAGATCATAACACTGCTTCCAGAGGCTTGTACAGGTTGCACTATACATGATGGGTCATGTGCTTCCTTTCTTACTCTGATGCATCAACATTTTGAATTCACTCTTCATTTGGAGAGTTTCTGACTCACAGCGGCAAAGCACCTGATGGTCTCGAGTTACAGTGTGCGTGCCTGATGCCTCTGGTTTCCAACAGTCATAATAGTATTGGATTGAGTAAGATATCGTTAATGATATTGTTAAAGTGTGAATGAGTGAGTGAATGTCTGTGTATATGATACCTTGTGATGGACTGGCATTCCATCCTGAGTGCATTCCTGTTTTTAGCTTCACAGCAACCCTGACCTTGATAAGGCCTTACTGAAGCTGAATAAAGAAGGCAATTAATTTTAACCAAATTACCTACTGTTATATTTTTTGGGGGTTCAACGAAATGAGAAAGCCCATGCAGCCACGGGGACAATATGCACAGAAATGAACTTGACCCTGAAGCTTTGTGGCAGCAACACTACAGTACATACTTCTCCACAGTGCAGCATGAAAGAGAATGCATTTATAAAATATTTCCGAATGACATGTGCCAGTAGGCTTTAATAAAATCTTCTGCATCCAGCAATTCTTCACATTTTATTCATTCATCTTGTTTGTTTCTAAATGCATAATTTAAATGGAAAGGTGGCAGGTTCCTGCCGATCCAATGTTTGGCATCGGACTATCCAAATCATGTCGCATGCTAAGATACCCCACAGTGTGGTGATAGGTAAAATGAGCTTTTTGCTACCACATTGCATGATGGTCAAAACATCAGGTCACTTTCCTAGGCACAGACACCCTGCCCAGCAGCTTTGTTTGATTATTAATTAGTCAGTGACTTGACCCACTCTTTACTGCGTGAAAGTGTGTGTGTGTGTGTGTGTGTGTGTGTGTGTGTGTGTGTGTGTGCACGTGCCTAGGAGAGCAGTGTGTCTGGAGGGAACATGTGAATGCTCACTGCAGGGTGTTTCCAGCTGAAAGACAGCTGAACATTTTAAAAGCCTGGCTCCATTAAGAGTCTTTACCACCCACAGCTACAAAGCAGTAGGGTCCTAGAGAACGAGGGAGCTGTGGAGGTGGAGTGGAAGGAGAAGGGGTCAGAGGAAAAGAGGGCCAGGGGACGTTAACCTCATATAGAGAAGCGTGGCTATTGGCTTCTGTCTTGGTGTTCACCTGGTGTTTATTTTTGATGTCTCTCCTGTTGCTGTGACAGACCCCTCCTACTTTCGCCTTCACAGACACACACACACACACACACACACACTCTTTCTCTCTGCTC
>JAOTRS010000044.1:26159106-26182083 GCA_028565755.1 Dinotopterus cunningtoni
TGGGTTATCCTCTAGTATAAAAGAAGGTATTTTGTAAGTCAGGTATGTTGTTATATTATCAGTATTTAATGGCTGGTTGTGTAGCCTTAAGCAGCTGCCCTGTTTGTTTATGCAGAGGAATGGCCCTGGAGAGTGGTGTGGTTATGTCTGTCAAGCCACAGAACCACTATCTATCTATCTGTCTGTCTGTCTGTGTCTCTCTCTCTCTATCTCTCTCTCTCTCTCTCTCTCTCTCTCCAGATTATTGTAATTGTGTCAAAGAAAACTCTTAGTGAATCCTGTTGGCATTTTTATTTGGGACATTATCATTTTACTTTTGTACCAACTTCCACCGTGATGTGCAAAAATACAAAAGCTATCCACAGCATTGTATTGTGTGCTGAGCAGTAAATGATCTATACTTTATCAGATCTTAAATAAATAGTCCAAGTAAATTTTGGATTTAGTGACATGTCATTTTTTCAAACATGTCTAATGGTCAAACCATGCCTGGAAAAGTTTCTTTGTTTTCCCTTTGAAGTTTAATACCGGAATATCCCTACTGTACGTTAAACAGTAAGTTAAAGAGTCTGTCCAAATTGCTAGATCATCAATTATCCATATTTACTACAGGCAAGGTTATATAAAATTATGCAGAGGGATTTAGCTGATTAAATCACACAGCATGACTTGCAAATCCATATTTACCAGAAGCCCTGCAGCAGAATAAAGCTGCTCCATAAATTTAAAAAAAGGACTGTTATAGTGGAGTCTGATACAAACATGGGTGAAAGAAAATTGTAGAAGCAGGTGGTAAAGTTTTAGGTTGTGCTTGCCAATACTTCAAGGCACATATCAGGCTCTCAGCACCCTCCAGATGGACTGAACATATTTTAGCTATGAGCTGAGAAACCTTTTTTGAAGCATGGCCACAATGAAACTACTGAAGCTGGTGCCTCACCCCCTTCCTAACATTGACATTGCTCTCTGTGTTTACTGCCCTTCTAGCAGCTTCAGGGTGATTTAAAATATGGCTGTTTTACAAAAAGTCCTGGACAGAAGTTAAAACAATATGAAACTATCACCCTACTTTCCTTTTACAAGTAAAAGTAAAAGTAATTTCTTTTTTTTTTCACATAACCATACATGAGATACACAACTTGACCTCATGCGTAGACTATATATATCCAAACTATTCACTTTGTGGATCCAGACCTTATACTGAGATTCATGATAGCTGTGGAAAGAGATTAGCTTATCCATTGGTACAGTACTTGTTAGACATTATTATTTTAATTAATTTTAGCTGATCTTGTCATTAATATTGCTAATTCCAGCTCAGCCCTTAAGATTTAGAAGTGTCCAGTGTAGTTGTAGTAACAATTTACTTCAACTGATACTTTAATTTGGTGTCTTGCTGTTTATGCATCCATCCAGGAACCTCTGGGACCGTGGAGGCCAATGGTGACCATTGTATTTATTCACATTTTTACAACCGGGGTAGGACCTCTGGTCAACATTTACATGCACATTCACTATGGACAATTTGGGAACACCAATTAGCCTAATCTGCATGTCTTTTGACTGGGGGAGGAAAAGAGAGTATTCAGAGGAAAGCCACCAAGAACATGGAGAACATGCAAACAATACAAAAGTGTTTTTCCTTTAATTTGTCTTTTTTTGTTTCTACTAAATTTTCCAAGACAAAACATTCCTGAAATTTAGAAAAAGCCTTACTGGCTAACACTGTCATTATATGTATTCTGCATACTTTATGTAGACTTCATTTAGGTTGAGACTTCGATGAATCATAAAAATATTAATTACTTATGTTTAAAGGTTAGCTTGTTTGACTGGAGTTGTCTGAAGTGGAACATGAATATGTTTGAAGTAAATAAATAATGGAATTGTCCAAAGGGGCAAACATAACGCAACATCAAAATGGAAGTTATATTGCCTTACATCGAAGCCTACTGAAATTAGTTAAATCTCATTTAATTTGAATGTTTCTCTAATAATCTTGTCATCACTATTTCTGATGTAATGACAATAGAAATTTCAACAAAAAAAAAACATGCAAACAAATGGATTCTGTCAGTCTTATTACTTGTTGTGCTGCGGAAATGAAAGTGCTCACTAAAGCAAGTTGAACTCGCTCATCAATTGTTTTAAGCTTCGGTAGCTTCTCTAGATTAGCATTCTTACTCAAGCGCTTAATCATTGCGTGGATGGGACATTTATAAAAAGGCTATATGTTGGTTTAAAAAAGCATGAACGTGAGTGGATTGTAAAAATAATTCATTTGTATACAATGAGAAAGTTCAGTATAAAAAAATTACCTCTTTTAGTCCCTATATAACTTTATAATGGTCTGACCTAAATGTAGATTTAATAACAGAGAATTTGTAAGATACTACATATGATATACCCTCATTGGCCACAAAAGAATGAGTGAGTATATACTGTATGAAACATACTTACAG
Source organism: Dinotopterus cunningtoni (assembly GCA_028565755.1). NCBI lineage: Eukaryota > Metazoa > Chordata > Actinopteri > Siluriformes > Clariidae > Dinotopterus > Dinotopterus cunningtoni. The sequence goes on from JAOTRS010000044.1 coordinate 26,161,569, forward strand.
TTTAATAATTGTGTATTTGTTCATTTGTTTGTATATAACATTGTATATTGGTTGACATTTCTGTAGCTAATTTTCTGTAGCTTTCTATATTGATACAGGAGAGATTTATACGTTCGATCTTACATTTTATGCAAATTTCTCTTTCTCTCTGTGAGTGATGCTGCTGGACACCACAGAATCCACTTCTGAACTTGGTTGGACAACTTATCCTGATACTGGGGTGAGTGTAAGTAGTCAGTCTATCTATCGCTTTCTTTCTCTCTCTCTCTCTCTCTCTCTCTCTTTCTTTCTCCCTGTGAGTGTGAACATGTGTGAGCACTATTTCAAGTCCTACAATGACTCACTCACTCTTGAAAGGGTAAAGCCATTTTTCAAATTCTTTCTGCAATTAGTGGCATATAGCATAGTCGTTCTTATAACTTCAATCTAGCACTTTGAGAAAAAACATGAGTAAAAAGCATGTACACTGAATTAATATTATTTTATTTTTAAAAAATGACTTTCAATGTCTATGTAAGGGGCGTTATCCTAACGTATTAGTTCTGGAAATGTGTGTTATATATATATATTTATTAGAATTAAATAAAGAGAATTAGGATATGATATGAGCGACAACCCCTCAATAAACCAATTTTATGCATGTACAGTCTATGTATAGTATGTTCTGTATGTACTGTGTGTGTGTGTGTGTGTGTGTGTGTGTGTGTGTGTGTGTGTGTGTGTGTGTGTGTGTGTGTGTAAAACTGGTTGGAAACAGGCTTTTTCAGTGGTGTTGACAGCTCCCATTGTGACTGAGATCTGTTAATGTGACCCAGGGGCTCAGAAAAAGCGAGGGAGGAATAAAGACCCGGGGAGGCAGACATGAGTTTATTCTTCACCTTTATTACTCACAGTCTCTTCAATCTTTCATCTCTAAGGAATCTCTCTCTCCGTCTCTCCTTCTGGCTGAGTTGCAGTATGTTACATTGGTGATGCCAATAGTCCAGTCAGATATGCTGCCTTCATGCCCTGGAGCATCTTAGGGACTGAACTACAGATGAGCACACTACTTCTCTCTCTCTCTCTCTCTCTCTCTCTCTCTCTCTCGTATCGATCTACTTTTATATACTTGAGCAGTGACATGTAGTGCATACTCCACATACAACATTTAGCTTTTTCTTTTTTTTTTTTTGCTTCATTTTTTTTCTTCTGGTCATTTTTTTTTTCTTGTCTGTTCTCTTCCTATCTCTTTTGTTGTTTGTTCAGCAGCCTGTTAATCTATCCATCTGTGCTTTTATATAATCCCCTCCTCGATTCTATCACCCCCCTCTCAATCTGCCTACTTGTTTTTAACACCCGTTCTCCCGTTCTAGCTGCCAGTCCCTATCTCCTCATCCCCTCTTCTGTCCCTCAGCATTCATTTGAATCAATCACACATCTCAGTCTTGTTGGCATCCCCGCTCTTCCATTTGTCTGTCCTTTTATCCTTGTTTCATGTAGCAGTTGTTTCCCATCTCCGTGTGATTGTGTCTGTGTGAGACTTGTCCTGGAGTAATCTGGTATATTTTCTCTGAGTTCTCATTCTATTGCTTTGAGAAGGGCTTAATCTGACATGAGGAAATTAATAGAATTGAAGGTTTGGGCCATACTCTATTTTTGTATATAGGACACAAAATTAGATATACTGTACAGCACAGTGCTGACACATTTAAATGCCACAGAAATATGCTTACAAATTTTATTTACAGGTGGTAACCTGGTTAAGAGCAAATAAAAAAAATGGCTTGAGTAAGAATTAATACTTGATTAAATCAGGTGTGGTTAGGTAATATTTTATCATATCAGCTTTTACATATATTGCTGTGCTTTTGGCTGCTCCCAGCAAGGGGTTGCCACAGCGGACCATTTGGTCTGCACATACTGTACATGCTTGGCACAGGTTTTATGCCGGATGTCTTTCCTGATGCAAACCTCCCATTTTATCAGGGCTTGGGAGCAGCACTGCATCCAATGACTGGGGTTTAGGCACTGGCTGGGAATCGAACCTGGGGCTTCTGCATCGCAGGCGAAACACCTACTGTACCACTAAGCCACCAGCGTCCTATCACATCAGCTTCTATAAGGACATTCAATTCTATTTTAATTATAAATTTCATATCAATTTTTTTGTGTGTGTAAAAAAACAATGACAAAATGACAAAACAAATTTGCAATGACAAAACAAATTTGTCTTTATATGCACTCTTCTGGATGCACACTCATGCCTTTATGACATAGTGTTTGTATTCCAGCAGCAGAGCTATATGTTAATAATTTATGATTATATCATAAAGTGCATACACTTGCATTTATGTCGTCACAATTAGTAGACAAAACTTGTCTTTAATTTATGAAGGAGTTTACAGCACTGCGGAAAGTCTTGAGCCACCTCTCATCTCTTTATATGAAATGAAATTAAGTTATGCAGATTAAATCAAAGAAATGGGAACAAATATTTTTACAGCGGGAGGCTAAAAATGCCTAAACATACAATGTATAAAAATAGAATTAAAAATGGCAGTTTATGCAAAATCCTCAGCAGCAATTTCATTCCTCCACTCATCTATTTCAACCACTCAGCATTAAGCATCACCAGTACACCAATTCATGCCCCCAAGACACACACCCAAAAAGAAAGAATAATCCTTTCCAACAGTGTTTGACTGATGGTACTCCTAGTTAGTAACATAGGGAGTCAGTGTAAGTATATTTAATGATGAAAACTTTAAAGCACTCATGTAAGTCACTCTGGTGAATTTATGATCAGGTACAGGGACTGGACTGAAAATGAGAGAAAAACTTGCCAAATATGAGAGCCAAAAAAGTCCTTCAGGAAGCCTGGAGCACTACATTAAAATTTAAAAGAAATTCTGGCTCTTTGGAAGCAAAATCCAAAGAAATTGGCTCCTCAAGTGGTATAAATTTAATATGATGATAAATATGACATAAGATGATGAAATCAGTTATAAGTCTGGGAACTAACAGTAGGCAGTAAATGTGTGATTGGGATAAAGAAGAAACATTGGACCATACATGCCCTGAGATTTTATTAGAATTATTAGAATTAAATTAAGAGAATTTAAATTAAAATTTTGCTTGTCATACTGTTGCTTGACATTGTAGCACAAAAATGTGTGTGTAGAGGGAAAAGTAGCCAGTCAATTTGTCATTTGCAAGCGTGAACATGGAGTAATGTAAAAGCAATCTCAGATAAAATTGGGGTGAAAATTACAATTTGTTGAGTTTCAAGATTTTGAATGTCATTACGGGCCGTGTAACATGTTCCACCCACATCAGCATTGGCATGTTCATTTCTAACCAGGAAAATTGCACCTGAACACAATCTGGGAAAAATGGATTAAATCCAACCGTATTAATGGTAAACTGGCATTTATAGCACTACGCTTGTAATACACTACGATAGCAAAACAACAGAGCCCTATGATTTTAAAGAAATTGTATTCTTCCAATAAAATGTTTTTTTTTTCAATCCATCTATTTCTGTTTTTAGTGGGATGAAGTGAGTGTACTTGATGACAAGGGCAAGCTTATCCGCACCTTTGAAGTGTGCAACGTCAACCAGCGCCTCCATGACAACTGGTTGGCTACTCCCTTTCTGTATGGTCATTCGGCTCCTCGGATCTTTGTCACGCTCCGATTTTCCGTCCGTGACTGTGCCAGTTTGCGCTCACCCTCACCGACCTGCAGGGAGACGCTCACACTGTACTACAGGCAAGCTGACTCTCAGAGAGAACTGGAGAAAACCTGGAGTGCAGAGGTGAGGACTACATAGAACTACTTGAGTATTATGTATACAAATCCAGATGAATCCTGATCACTGAATGACAAGGTTATCGTTTTTTTGGCATCTTGAATATCATCAGATAATAAACCTCAGGCAGACGAAGAGGCATGGTTTTAAATTTGTCAGGCAGACCACTATCCATAATATAAATATTTGTTGTAATGCTAAATCATATAGTGTGAACACTACTTAAGTCGGACACGTTTTTAATTGCACAGTTTTTCTGTCACTTCTGTCACAAGACACCTTTATAAAAAGTTTAAAATCTCTTTCTTGCATATTCAAATGCAAAAAAAATACTTAATCACTGATGACTATACAGGTTGAAATACATGGTATCAATATTAAGTGCCCCACTTTACCAATATTCACCCTAGATATACAGGAAGTGGCGTAATACAAACGCTATCCGCCTCTTCCACTTGTATGCACTCACAATCTCCCATGATTGGCTAGTGTTGCTGTGACTGATGTGGGAGTGCATCCCTCCTCCTGAGAGAGCATGACCTATCTGTTCACTCTAGACCTCCAACTATGGATGGCTGTAGTGTCACCTGTGAACCCCACTCGTGTTTTCAGATAAAAGTGGCAAACATGTTTCCGTTGTGCCACTCGGGAGCCCTACATTTTATATTTTTATCTGCAATACCTAACAATGGATGCACTTTGTCAGTGCACCTGACTTTAGCTGATATTTTGCTGTGTTCAGTTTATCAAACCCATCCATCAGACGGAAAGGACCATTCAGGCTCACCAGTGGGCACTTCACTATTGACAGCACAGTTGTGACACTGACATGGCGACTGCATTTCAGAATGTGTGTGGCACCAGTGCGAATGCTAAAAATGTTAAACACCTCAGTGTAACTGCTATGTTGAAAAGAGTACAAAACTACAAAGTGTAATTATACGGTGGTAAACCATATATACCTGATAAAATGAACAATTGAGCCAATTTATGCTTCCTAACGTGCATTTCTTTTTTGTGATTCTGTGACTAAAACTGGCATCTCTGAGTATTTGAAAACGTGTTGTTTTTGGCATCTTGTTCAGCACTCCCACACAAACTGACATACAACAACTCTCAGCCTGGCATAGAATCTTCTGTGTAATTTACAGCCAAGAATAAGAGTGATCCAAGTGGGGTTATTGTCTGGATAGTTTAATCTCCATGCTTTTCTGATGCCTGTAAAATTATATGAACTTGATTTCCCATTACACATTAGCTAAATGACAGGCGAACTGACATTGTTCCTCCTTTCTTTCCTGTCGTAATGTTCTTGCTTAAGAGCACCTCATGTGTCAATGGAAAAAGAATTTGCGATGTTTTAACACTTCACTTAAACTCTTGCCATGCTTAAGTGATATACAAGTGACTAGACTCATGAAAAAGAGATTTGCATTGCCTGACAATGCCTGAAATCACCTAACAATCCACACTAACTGAGAATTTTGGCCATTTCTATGGTATCAGAGGGCAACTCCTTCCCATGTCTTACTAATTCACACCCACAAGCTAACTTTCCACTATAAAATGACATTAACCAGGTGTAAAGCCCACCTTTGTATCTTTTTCCAACAGTTACTCATGCAGAGTCACAAGCCAGTGTTACCTACAATATTCCACATGATTGAGCTCACAGATGCCCGCATCCATATTCCATACCCCTTGCCTTGAGAGCATGGCCAGATGGGCATGCCATTGTCAATAAATTGAAAGTCCAAGTATAATGAATGCGTTTCTTTTACGCTAATCTGGAGCCTAACGATCCATAATGTTAAAACAAAGAAAACAGGTGGTCAAGCCCAGCAAGTATTACACATGCACCTAAGGTACTAGAGACTCACAATACACAATATGATTTTGTAATGAAACAAAAAAAAAAAAAACAGAACGGTATAAATAGACAACTGAACACTGACCAAGTAAACACTAACACATCAGTGACAATTTGAAACATACAGCATCTGCTGTATAAGAGGCCTTGCCCACATTAGCAGACAGTTCATGAGAGCATGCTGAAATGAAATCCCTGATGGTTCATGATTGCTCGACTATGTGACTTCACATGCTCTAATCTTTTACAAATTGGCAGTGCCACAAAATGTTACAATGCACTTCCAAAGAAATTACAATCTACTCTCAACTCTACATTGAACTGTCCCAAAACTTATGCAAACCTGCCTACAACCTGTCACAAACTGTCTGCAAGTGTTCATAATTGGCCAGTTGATGAACTACAATACAACACCTCACAATTAGTCAAGATTTGTACTAATTCTCACACATTTTATGCAATATGTTAAGCCTATGTTTTATTAGTCATGGACAATATAAAAAGCAGCACGATTTTTCATTCCTACCTTTAGCTCACCTATTAACAATGACATGGATGCCACATTTTCAGAAGCAATCTTTTGAATATCCTAAATAAATCCACTTACTCACTCTCTCTCACACATCGTCATTACCGCTTAATCCTGTATTCAGGGTCACGGGGAGCTTGGAGCCTATCCCAGGAGACTTAAGGCACGAGGCGGGGTACACCCTGGACAGGCAACCAATCCATCGCAGGGCACAGAGACATACACACACTCACGTCATTCAATCATGACAGATTGGGAACCTTTGAAGTTAAATAATAGCAAATCATAGGAATTCAGGATGAAGATTAACTTGTTGACTGCATCTTAAAATCTCAAGTATGGACAGCTGAGATTTATTCCGAGATTTATTTAGTACCGCAGTGACCTGTACTAGAACTCTAATGAATTTCCTGACAATCTCCGTAGGATTTGGTTTGGTCTTTATAGCTGGATTTCCTATTCATGGTAACAGTACAGGTGAATTTTTATGTAACTCATCTGTTAAAATTATAATAAACCATAACATTATGCATTAGGGGTGCATGACAGGTGTCAAACTGCAAGCTGTCTGCTATGCATCACTTTTGCTAACTAGCTAACTGAAATTGTTGTAGTTTAACAAGGGAACAAGGGATATTGTTAGTGTATGGATGATGGAGTTCAATTAAATGCAGACTAACGTTAGCATAGGAGTTAGCCCTAACCATCGTAGCATTTTAGCTAAGATAGCTTGTTTGTGGTAACCCTAAGGAGTCCTGAATGAACAAACCTGTTGAATTTTCTAACAAAACATTAAACATGGCTTTGTTACTCAGATAGTTCTTCAAGCAAAGTTACATTTTGACTAAATGTTCAATTAAATAAATTAATAAAAACTGTAAGACAAGTTTAATAACAAGTCTAATTGTCTAATTATCACATGACTGGAAGGTTGGATTCCAGCAATGGCATCATCTGAAGCCGGGTCTTAGGACTCAGTGAGCGGAATGTCTTTCCTCCCTGTCAGTCTCAGCATGTGCTATCTTGAGCCTCAGTACTGAAAAAAAATGTAGTGGCTGGTTTCGTATGTATGTCTGGAAAGAAACTAAAGGCTTTGCTCTTCTTGGTAGATCTTTTGCAATAGCAAAGAACTAGTCATATTGTGGAAATGTGCAATGTTTAAATTGTGGAAAATTTGGGTCAAAATTAGTAGAAGGTAATATGTAGTTGTACAGATTGTTTTTACTCAATAGAAACAATAATATAAGGTTATTTGAGGCTCCCATTCCATGTGATCAAATTATCAATCACTAATTATTACAAATGCAACACACCATCAAGTAGTGCCAAGATGTGCAGGCAGAACATCCACTGACCTCTTAGTTGTTTTAAGTCAGAATCATCCTTTTTATTTACTCAGTTGTGCAATTAATGCAACTCAACCTTCTTGCTTTGAATTTAGCCTCAGAAGACTCAAATGTGAACATCACATTGTGTGTACTGTATATTAAAAAGGTTCCTCATTTGAAGATTTCTGGGTATTTTTCCGTTCCCAAAATTATAGACAAAAATGTATTTGTCTACTAGTCAGTTTGAACCATTGTGCTAGTGTGTTCTCCCAGGATCTGGGAAAGTGCCACATGTTATATTCTCTCCAGGTGCAAACATAGTGGTAAAGAGGTGTGATCACTCAAGAGGGTATTCACCAAGAGTGCATACCAGGGCCAGTAAGATGAAGCCATGAACTTGACAAAATAGACAGTCTATGCTTGCTGAATTGTCTTACTCTGTACAATTATACATAACTAATAATGTAATGTTTTCCTTTATTTCTTTTTTTATTGACATTCCTTCACTTTTTTTAGTTTAGCTTTAATTCATGGGACATGGTATTACACAGCATTCAGGTCTAAAGACATTGTTTAAAGTCTTTTGAAGACAGTTTTAAAAGTTGATGCAAAGAGAGTCTCAGCAACTTTTGTGGTTTAATTTAGTTAAGTTTAGTTTGTGGTTTAGTTTTCCTCAAAGAATTTAAAATGTAATCAAAACCCCAGCGTTATGAGAAGAGTGAGCTCAGAGAGGGGATCTGAACAATGATAGTCTGGGATTTGGACTGCGTTCTTGCACTAAGATGCAGAATGCTCTAAATTTTATTTTGACACATCCCATGATACCTTTAAAACACTCTCCAAAATTATGTTTGTATTCTTGCTCTTGTTCTCTCAGCCTCAGCTGATAGATTTAGGACATTTGTGTGGAAGACACTATACTGTATATATACATAAATAGTTTTTTTTTATTAAATAGTGTAGCTTGGTAGTTTTCATAACTACAGTTGGAAAAAAACTGGTTGAACCATATTCAATCTACATACATAAACATACAAAACTCAGCAAATTGAATAGAAATAAAAACGCATAAACCAGGCCAATGGAAATGAGAAAATGAGAATACCCAAGAACTTACAGTGAAACACTTGATATCCTGAAATACTTAACAACACATTAAACCCAGGTCTTAAAGTTAACAAAGAACAAAACTAATTGAAAACAAACTGTAACACTCAACATAAAATACATTTATGGTTATTCAGTCCCATACAGTATGAAAACACATGTTTTAATACATGAAGATACTGTAGGGAATTTTAAGTCTCATCTAACTATTTACTGTATATAAATACTGGCAAGGAACAAGATCAAAATCACATGGAGGTGGGTGGCAGTGCAGTGGGCAGCGATGCTACTGTAACTCACACAGCTCCAGGGTCCAGGTCCTTCACTCGCTAAACATGCTGGTAGGTACTGTATATTGGCATGATAATTTGTTCCTGGGTGAAAATAAGTATGAAAATGTTTATGCATAATGACTTCCAATTGACTGGTGTGCGATCCAGAGTGTATTCCCACCTCATGCACAGTGTTTCTGGCACAGACTTCTGATCCACTGCAAACCTGACCAGGAAAAAAGCAGTAACTGGATATGAATAAATGAAATTTTAGCTTTTTCAAACTGAAGTTTAAATCCTGCATAATTTCTGGTATGGAGAAAGCAAATTAATTTCAAATGGTGATCTCTCTCTCTCTCTCTCTCTCTCTCTCTCTCTTTCTCTCTCTCTCTCTCTCTCTCTCTCTCTCTGTCTTTTTTTCTCTTTAGCCTTCCAGCGGGGAGACCAGAGAAGGTTGGGTCAAGATAGACACCATTGCAGCAGACAAAAGCTTTAGCCGTGTTGAGCCAAGTCTTCCTCACCAGTACAAACCAGACCGAATGCGCCGCATCAATGTCAAGACACGCAGCTTTGCCCCCCTTACACGTCGCGGGTACTATGGCAACTTCCTTTGACCTTTTCATGGTCACCTTCATACCACTGCATGGTCCAATGCTGATATGTGATGGGTCATTGTTCAGAGATGAAATTAAACTCTGCTGGTTCTGTGAACCATCGCACAAAGCTATTCAACTGAGTAAATACCAATGTGTTCCAGTGCAAATATTTGCATGAATAAAGTCTGGATTGATAGAAAACTGGCAGTGGGAATTAATCGCTCCACATTACCTTGTTTTTTTTTCAGCTCTGAATGACATAGATGTATTTAGTGTATGACATGTTATTTTTTTTATCTTCATAAATCTCTCTCTCTTTCTCTTTGTCTCTTTGTCTTTCAGATTTGTCTTGGCTATAGTAGACAGTGGAGCATGTGTGTCACTCATGGGTGTGTCCATATTTTACCGCCGTTGTCCAGCAACAATTCTGTATCTGGCCTCCTACGTGGCCACACCCACAGGGGCTGAGCCTACAGCTCTGGTGCCAGTGACTGGGACTTGTGTACCTCACAGCCAATCCCAGGGCGGGACGGCGCCCCGGATGCACTGTAATGCGGAAGGTGAATGGATGGTGCCTGTAGGAGGTTGCACATGTGATGCAGGATATGAACCAAATCATAATGGCTCTGCTTGTCTTGGTGAGTTCTGTCATGCTTCACTGAGACATTTTAAACTTTGTAGTCTATCATTACGGTTTTTTAATTAATTTCTAAGATTTTGAAATGTTTACTTTTACATTCATTCTTCTGGCAGATGGTTTTGTGCACACTAAATCAGTTATACAGCTGGGAGTTAAGGATGTTTAGTGGCCATCAGTGGCTCTTAGTTAGCACTGGCACTCTGAATACATACTGTTGTATTTTTTTGCTGTATATCAATAGTATAGAACCTTTCCCACTGGGTTCAGTTCCTATAAGATGCCGGTAGTACAATCTCCAGCAATAAAAAAAATCCATCAGTGGTTTTCATACCTTGGACAAGACATTTTAATTGGATTTAAAAATTCATATAATGAAATCTGAATAAAAATGATCTATATACAAAACACTATAGCAGGCACAAGGACAAACCAAGCCAAGGTAACCAAGATGCACAGGTTTAACGTACAGTACATGCCCAACTCTGTGCCCACACCAATAGAGCATAAGCATGTTGTATGTCTTTGTTGTGTCATTGTGGCTCTGAATCAATAGTCCATGCACACTCTTGTCACTGTAAGTATAATCTCTGCTTAATACAGAAGATGGTGTGTATGTGTGTGTTTGAGTGTGCAATTACAGTGGACAGTGTATGTGGTGGGGTAGTGAGTTGCACAAATTTGCTTATGGACAAAGAGGACCATCTGTAGCACCCAGTATTTTTTTTTATAATGTGTGTTCATGTGTATCTGTGCCAATCTGTATATATGTATGTCACTGCACTGTTTTTTCTGCATGTCTTTGTGGCACCCTGTTTGTGTCGCTGTGCACACACTCCATGTATGTATGCGTGTGTGTGTGTGTGTGTGTGTGTGTGTGTGTGTGTGTGTGTGTGTGTGTGTGTGTGTGTGTGTTCGTTCATGACTCTTGCCCTTGACTGCTGTATGTGTGTATGTGCATGAGAACAGTTTATATGAGCTCTTGAGATAAAATGAAGAAGTAGCAGCAACAAGTGCATTTCCTCCCAGAGGACCAGCGACAAGGGTGGAGCTTAATTTTTGGTGCCATAGTGTAAAATCAGAAGAGAAAGTATCTCGGAGAGAAGTCGTAAAAATAGAGAGTACAAGTGAGCAAAGAAAAAGAGCAGGGCGTGACACATTTAGGTCACGTTGATGTATTGGCCACTCGACTGTGAACAAATGACAGAAAGCGCAGGGGAAGGGGTCCAACATACAGCGAGTGGACGCAAGTTAATGACGCGAGACTTAAGCTAGCATAAAGATTGAAAAACAATATGGGAAAAGCTGAAGTTGTGCATGGTGTAGACACACTGAAGGATATTTTAAGACATTAAATGTCAACATGACATTAAATTCGCAGCGACTAACAAGGTCCCGAAATTTCAGCTCCGCAAGCCGGTCCACATCAAGGGAGCAGGAAACATTTTTGCCCATCTGAGGTCAAACTTTAGAAACACCCACAAGCCCAGTGTTTCTAGCCCATAAATCATAAGTTGCATGTTTCATTTGACGTTGAATACACACATACCAAAACGTTTCTACATGTTTCAGGATTATGTGATTACTCTCTGGCCCTCTTGCACGTTCACCATGCAACAAATATGAAAATGCAATGGAGAAAATAAAGACCGTACAGTATATGGATATTTTTATTTGATCACACACAGAGAAGCCTTTTTTTTTATTGTATGATCACGTGTTAGGCAGCCACTCAAAAAACATGCACATGCACATTTGGGCAGATGGAACACTCATGCCATCTCTCTCTCTCTCTCTCTCTCTCTCTCTCTCTTTAGTAATTGCAAATCACGCGTTCTGTACTGTGTGCAGTATAAATTCATGTCGTATAGATTTACATGTAGATTCTACTTGCCTGTCCAAAAAAATTTGTTGCATACTTGATTTCATTTAGTCACCTTTATCTTTGATTGCAGGACACAGTGTTGTGGCCAGTTCTGAAGCAAACCTCAGATCATAGCCCTGCCTCCAGAGGCTTCTGTGGACACTATGCGTGATGTGTGCATCACTTCATGTGCTTTTCTTTTTACCCTGGTGCATCCATCACTCTGGAATAGATCTGAACTCATCAGATCACATCAACTTTTTCCATTACTCCAAAGTCTCCCAAAGTGCTCTTTTTTACACTATCAAATATAGCTATGATTTTTACTGTTGATTTTTTACGATGCAACTTCACTGAGTGTTTAAGTGATCTCCATTTATGATATTTTTTTTAAGACCACATTTCCTCCACAAAGTTGGTGGTTCCAAACTGTCCTTCCAACTGTTGATAATGTGTTGAAGGGTCCTTATACCAATTTCAGTAATTTAGAAATATCCTTGTTTTATTTTCTCAATGCAGACCGATAATTTGACCCTTCTGAAATGGTGACTTTTTTTTGAGGGAGGCAGTGTATAAAACATAATGTTCTCTGTTCAGCATCAATCAGGTAATATACTATAATGTGTCTCTGACTACAAATATACAGTAGATAATGGAACTTAATGAGGTCTGAAGCTGCAGGATATCTATAGTGGATACAGACTACTTTTTTGCTTTTTTGATATCAAAATGGAAGATCTCATCTTGTGTCTGGATCCTGAGTCCAGTTTTGCCATCTTTGTTTTCTGTTTAAGGTCAGATCACTGCCCAGCTCAGTCTGCTAGATAATGGGTTGTTTTGCTAAGGTAATGCGCACACACAGAAAGGGCAAAGAAAGAAAAATGAAAAATTTTAAGTAAGGAATAATACTGTTCATGGTTTGTGTGTGCACTCACTCACTCATCATCTATACCGCTTTATCCTGTATTCAGGGTCGCGGGGAACTGAAGCCTATCCCAGGAGGCGGGGGTACACCCTCGACAGGGTGCCAATCCATCGCAGGGCACACTCACACATACACACACTCATTCACACACTATGGGCAATTTGGGAACGCCAATTAGCCTAACCTGCATATCTTTGGACTGTGGAAGGAAACCGGAGTACCTAAAGGAAACCCACCAAGCACAGGTAGAACATGCAAACTCCCTGCACACAGAGACATCGAGCCTGGCCGTGAATCGAACCCGGACCCTGGAGGTGCAAGGCAACAGTGCTGTGTGCACTCTTATAGTAAAATAGACCTTTATTCCTTTTACCACAGCAATTTGCAAACATCTTTTTTTATAAAGAATGGCATGCTTAATAATTTAACCATTTATCGTTACATTTATTGTTGTGGAATATCTGTGAAACAAGTTCGTTCATGTTAGCAGTGACATAAAACCAGCTACAAACACTCATCTCCTCACCAGACCCTATTTTTTGCCTATAAATGATAATAATACAAAAAGGATTATTGCAGCTCTGTCCAACTTTCCTGCAACAGAAAGTCACAATATAAACATTTCGTGCATTATTAAAACCTGGAAGGATAGTGCTGAATTTTCAACTCTACAAAATAAATGTTGTCAGAAAAAAAATATCACAAGACAGAGATTGGAGATCACTTAAACACTCTGTGAAGTTGCATTGTAAAAATTTGCCAGAAGAAATCACGTCTAGTTTAGTAGTGAAATTAAGAGCATATTTGCACACACAATGCAGTGAGAGCTCAGAGGATTGGGGCTAAACAGCTGTGTGGCCATAAGAAAATCACTTTTTAGTGAGACTATTTATAAAACTAATACCAAGGCTTAAGTTAGAAAAGGAGCACAAACATTGGACGCTGGAGCAATGGAAAAAGTTCATATGGTCTGATGAGTTCGGACTGACCCTATGGCTGAACAATGGGCACATCAGGGTAAGAAGGGAAGCACATGAAGCGATGTACCCGTCATGCATAGTGCCCACTGTACAAGCCTCTGGAGGCAGTGTTATGATCTGGGATTGCTTCAGTTGGTCAGGTCTGCTTAGCAACGTTGTGTGTCAATAAAATTCTATAAAAATTAAGCTACTCATGTGTAACTTACAGCACAATTAAATGATATTTTCGCATATCCCAGTTATGAAGATAGGGGTCAACCAGAATACAGCGCACCTAGAGCAGATAAGGTTAGTGAGCCTTGCTCAAGGGCTTAACAGTGGCAACTTGGCGGTGCTGAGGCTTGAACCCCCAACCTTATGTAACCTTATGTTATGTAATGAATGACCAGGGTGTCACATCTATGCAGTTTTTCTTTCCTGATGGCAAAGCCATATTCCAGCATTCAAATTGTGAAAGAGTGGTCCTGGGAGCATGAGGAATCATTTTCACACATGAACTGGCCACCATTTGTGTGCTGTAATCAAAGCTAAAAGCAGCAAAATATGAGTGTGTGACCTTTTTTCTGCCAGGCATTGCCCATGCCTGTGTTTAAACAGAACCAATTAGAATGTTTGTAATGATTTTGAACATGATCAGTAGAAAATCATAGTCATTATTCATACATCACCATTAGATCCTGTGACTATTTTCATTCCGACAAAAGGTGCTTGGTTCAGTTGTGTTTGTTATGAATGGGGCTTCTTTAGTGTATTTTGCTGCATAGAATTGCTGTAGTTAAATCAACCAGGGGTAAGTTCAAATGAGTTGCATTGCTATTGTGTTGGTCCTCATTTCAGTGTGAATCGGGCGATCAATTATGTTGTTTCGACCAAGGCTAATTGTATTTTGGTGTTTGATGTAACACTACAGTTAGCCATGGGCAGAGGATATATCAAATGTTGACAATCCTATCAGGCCCTAATAGTCTTTCCATTTAATGGCACCGATGTAGAACAGCATAACCACGAAGTATAATAAAATCAGAAGAAGGACGATCAAAACAAATGCGAGTTTGAAAATCAGCTTATTTTTTTGGGCAGGGTGGGGAATTGTAGTTTGAGAAAATGTGTATGTTGTTGTGTCTGTGTGTTTGTGTCAGAACACAGCCCTGGGAACAACAGAGAGAGAGACAGGGAAAATTGGGTCAGCGATCTAAATACCACATACAATGTCAACGTCAGATTATACACTCCACTGATATTTCTCTCTCTCTTTTTCGGTTTGCTGCATTTCCCCTTTTGATTTACGACATCCACTAATTCCTTGTGTACAGTCTCTGAGAATAAATTATATTCTCTTTTGTTGATACACCAACTATTTTTTTAAGATGTAAATCCTGAAGTAAACCGAACCACCACAAACACACACATCTTTTTTTTCTCTTTGATCTCTGCTCCCTCGACTGTCCTATTTCCTTTCACTATCCTGTTAGGCTGTAGGCAATTTTACATCATTTGATGCATTCAGTCAAGTGAGGGTTTGTGAGCTTCTTCCATCAATAAGTTACGTGCGCTACATTCTCTTTCTGGAATAGCTGACAAATAGCAAAGTATTGAATAGATAACAGAAGAGAAGGAGGGTGCCGAACTTTTCTTAAAATCTTATTCTGGTGTTTATCAAATTACAGGAAGGAAAAAAGTCAGAAAAGGAGTGTGTGAGAAGCTGTGATTAGTAAAGGATGGGGAGCTGAGAGATCACCAAAAGCCAGGATTTTTTTTGTACTTTTTTTTTTTTCACCACTCTGGGAAAATCACATAATGAGTCCCAACCGCATAAAAGATGAAAAACAGCTCCCCATCGTTTTCTTTCTACCCCCTTTTTTTCTTCCTCTCTTGCCTCTCACAACAGTGCTGGAAGCGAATCACAGATTTGGTAGAAGTGAAAACAAGGAAAGGCTTTTATCTTGGGGAGAACTGCAACACATTCTTTTTTTTCTTTCCACTGTTTTGTCTCTCTCTCTCTCTCTCTCTCTCTCTCTCTCTCTCTCTCATGCTCTGACGTGTCCCACTCTGGCACATGTACACTACTGAAGGCTTGAAAAGGTGTTACACTTGTTGAACAATTATATGCTCCTGTGTGAGATGTTTAAGGTCCAGC
Organism: Dinotopterus cunningtoni; assembly: GCA_028565755.1. Classification (NCBI taxonomy): domain Eukaryota; kingdom Metazoa; phylum Chordata; class Actinopteri; order Siluriformes; family Clariidae; genus Dinotopterus; species Dinotopterus cunningtoni. The sequence goes on from JAOTRS010000044.1 coordinate 26,177,604, forward strand.
ACTATACACACCTTCACATTTGCTTCTACACACACTCACCTGAGCCTGCTATTCTGGCTCTGGTGTTATTATGGATTTGACATTTTAAGTTGATCTGGAATAAGTTACATTTCATTATTTACACGTGGCTTACAGGTGAATTCAGCTCACCTTTGCAGTGCTTTGTGTCTTCTGCCAAAAAAACAAGGCAAAATTCTCCATATGCCACCAAACCCTGCCTGTCATTCATTTCTGTATCTTTTGTGTTTTTAACCGTATCTTTTTTGCCCTCAGCCTGTCAGATGGGCTTCTATAAAGCCGTGTCAGGTTCGATTTCATGCACCAAGTGTCCAGCTAATAGCAGAACCAGCTCGGAGGCTTCTAAAATATGTGAGTGCCGCAGCGGCTTTTACCGGGCGCCAAGTGATGCCAACATAACCGCTTGCACTGGTAAGGACAACAGTACTATTGCACCATGATTTTACAGATTACAACAGCTGCAAAGCAAAGAATAAACTTAATTAAACAAACAGTATGAGTTCTGAAATGATATCCCGGGGGCTCAGGAGAGCAGGATTATAATCATGGTCCTTGGCTGGGGGTAATAGAACAGCCAGACATTATGTAACCAAAGCAAAGCTATATTTACCAGATAAACAGGGGGAAATGTTGGCTTCCCTTGCAAACACAGCCACAAAGGCCAGAGAAACAGCTTAAACAAGATGAGAAACACTATTGGAGCAAATCAACAGAGTGCAAGCGGTGAGGTGATTACCAACACTCTAATTAGTTACTGCAATCTTCTCTAAAATGATGAAGCCCAAGTAGGACAGGTTGAACTGAGACAGCCCAGGACAGTTATTTATAGTCTCATAATCTATATGTGTACTTACTATTTTATTTATATTTGTACGTTCATTATTTGGCAATATTAATTATTGGAGATGTACAGATTTTTGTTGCTGGACTTTTCATGTACAGTACATAGTATTATTTAAAGTGTCATATTTTGCCTAGGCCATTTTCTTTTCACAGTGATTAAGCTTACAAAGAGTTTATGCATCACTCACACATGAGTGCAAAAAGGCAATGAGGGTTGTGCATTAAAAATAATAATTAATAAAAATCAAGGCTACATAGTTTACCTGTCTGCTGCATGATTTCCTTATTATGAAGTATAAGTGTAATATTCCTAAATGTAACACTATAAACACCACATGACAACATACATACAGTCAAGAGTAGCCCATTATATGAGGGGCATCTATGTCAAACCGGGACTTTTGAATGTACAGAATAACAGATCACAGTTGAGAATAAAAACTACATATATTGATCTAAATAATCACCTGCTCCACTAATGCACATATCCCAGTGTTTCACTAGTGCTTGGATACCATCAAGGTAGAAAGTTTTCCCAGTACGCCAGAGCCATGATTGGACTGCTTGCCATACATCTGAAATGCTGACCCCCATGAACTCCATCAACGGCCCAAACATGTGAAAATCACTTGGAGCGAGGTCAGGACTGTACAGTGGATGTGACAACAACTCCTGAGTTCCTGTAATGTGCAAGTGGTGTTGGTGAATGATTGTGTGTAGTTGTGTGCAGTTTCCACATGCAGATGTGCCACAAGTTGGTGACAAGTTATACATCGAATTTCAAGGACCAGTGTTTTCCTTGCTAAATGTTAACAGGAATGACTGCAGTTGGTTCTAAGTCACCTGGGCTGGCATCTTCATTCACAGATGTATGGCCTTCTTTAAAACGTTTACACAATTTAGATGTTTTACTGCAGTCTCATTACCGAACTGTGCTTAAAGTCTTCTGAAAATGTCAATCAGTATTACGTCTCCAATCACGGGAAATTTCATCACAAGTCCTGGTTTAACTTGAACGCTGCTCACACCAAACAGCGATAACAATAAAACCCAGAACATCAAGCCCAATGTTGTGTAGGTTTCCTTTGTGGCACCAGGGCAGCTCTGGCCCCTCAGGGTATGACTCCACAAGGGGGAGGGGGGAGGGGGGTGTCTGGCACCAAGATGTTAGCAGTAGATGCTTTAAGTTGCAAGGTTCCATGGATTGGACTTGTTTGTCCAGCACATTCCATGGATGCTCAGTAAGATTGAGATCTAGGGAATTTAAAGGCCAGGTCAACAAACCTTTTGCCTGCCAAGCCCCATACATAGCAAGTTGAGTTTTCTAATATTTCTATCATAGTCAGCATTAACATTTTTAGCTTTACTGTGGGATTGGACTGGACAGGCTAGCCTTTTCTCCCCATGGGCATAAAATATATAATTTTATTTAAAATCGATAATTCAGTTCACATAGTGATTGTGTTGGTGTTATGGCTAATTGGTGTGGGTGTGGGTGTGGGTGTGTGTAAAAGTGCAAAGAAGCTCATTCTTCAAAATTCTATTTAAAGACTGAAATACTGGTTGGAAACTTTAAGTAAGAGTGTGCTTGTCTTACCAGCCCCACCTTCTGCCCCTGTGTCTCTGTCCTGGGAGTATGAGAGCTTAGAGGGTGGGGTGTCCCTACGTTGGAAGCCCCCACTGGACTTGGGAGGTCGAAGCGAAGTGACATATGGGGTGGTGTGCAGAATCTGCCCATCGGCCACTGAGACCCACCCTGGTGCCTGCTCCTGGTGTGGAGATTCTGTCACTTATACACCCCATAAAAGTGGCCTCAGACAAACTAAAATCACCCTCAGCAACCTACTTACGCAAGTCAACTATCTTGTACAGGTATGCATGAGCACTCATAGCACAGGAACAATCCATCAGACAGAACATCATCAAAGTTTCAGTGTGTATAAATATGTAATGTAAGGAAACAAATGTGTGAACAAAACATACAGTTATCCCCAGAACATGATAAAAAGCTAAAAGGTTTTATTACCAGGAGTCCTTTAATATATAAGGTATAGCTTAAAAGTGTTGACTTTGAATACATTAAGGAGTGCGTAGTGCTAAGACTGTGTATAGATTTATTTTTTCTTTGTTCATGCTCATTTGTTTTTAACTCATTAAAATGTTTTTATTTTTATTTTATTTTTATTGCATTACGGCTACAGGTTTTTTTTTTTTTTTTTTTTAAAGGTTATTTAGCAAATGTTATCCAGAAATCAGCTTGATGCTTTTTTGGTCATCCAAGCACTGTAATAATATGAATAGGGCAGCTAATATAATTTTACAAGAAACCAATAATAATCTAAAATCACTATTTTTGAAAGCTTTAACATGTTCATTAGATTAATTATTTACAGTTGTTCAAGATCATATCAGTTGAGCTCATAAGAGATTGCTCTCATGAATATTTGTGAGCTTGTGGTCTCAGACTCCCCATTTAAACAGTTTTAGGTTATTACTGTTTTATTTGTAGAAAAACACTGGGTGCTCCTGTGTGGTGTGACAATTTCGAAACTAAATTTCGAAATAAAAAGCTAATTTCAGTTTAAATCACTTGATGCTCTAGAAAAAAAAAATATGGCATGGTTCAACAGTGATGCGAATGAGATAGAGAATTTAAGTGTGACAGTGTACTGGTACATACTGTGATAAAGAAATCTAAAATGTATATATGTCATTAAAATAATGTTTAACTGTTCAGATTATGAGGTACTGAGGTATCATATTTTATTTCTAACACTTGTAAACCAAGACAATTATATATATGACAACCTACATAACTACAGTACAGTATCCCCATCATCCATGAGTAAAAAAAAATGACCAAACAAGCAGTCAAACCCATATCTTAAAGTTTATTCTGACCCAGCCTCAGTAAGCCTTTTGTTCCTGTTCATAATATTGTCTATAAAAGACACTAACCCCATTTTACAGTTATAACTATATCTGAAATTGAATGAGCCATATCTGGCTGTGAGAAGAAAGCAGTGTAATTTGATGTTCATTTACAGTCCATTTGCTAAAATTACCCTATAGGACTATCTGTCATTTCACAGACAGATATGGAGGTCCTTCTATTTGTATAAAATCTTTTTTATTCAGCAAACTATGTTTTTAGTCAAAGTGAGAATAAATGGGTTTTTCGTTAACCATGTTCAGCAGTGATGTATTGAAGATTAAGCTTGTTGTGCTTTTCACAATTAATCTATTCTATTCTCATATGCATTTCATTATGAAAAAAACAGCAACATTGAACTTTGCATTATTTGTCAAAAATGTCTTTTGTAGGTACAAGCTATGAACGATGTATCTTATCTCAGTCCTTTCCCACCACAATTTGCTAGTATCAACTTCACCACCAGCCAATCAGGTGAGTTTTACATACTTTGATGAAATGGATTGGTGTAATCAGTGTGTTTGTAGCTGTGTGTTTGTAGATGTGGGTGTACACATCACACATAATCAGTGTGTTTGTAGATGTGGGTGTACACCAACAGCAGGAGCAGCTACACTACCGTTCAAAAGTTTTAGAACACTTGCAAATTTCTTTGTTTTTGTTTAGTGATTTATTTTCTACATTCTA
>JAOTRS010000044.1:26211963-26245448 GCA_028565755.1 Dinotopterus cunningtoni
AAGCCCGAAATTATTTATACCCCTGGCAAATTCTGACTTAAAATTACTTTTATTCAACCAGCAAGTCTTTTCTTGATTAGAAATGACACAGGCGTCTCTCAGAAGATAATAAGACGATGTACAAGAGGCATTATTGTGGAAAAAAATATACTCATCTTTATGTTTATCTTTATTTACATTTGAACAAAAAGTGGCGTGTCCAGAATTATCCATACCCTCCTCAATAATCAATAGAAAAGCCTTTATTGGCTATTCCAGTAATCAAACGCTTCCTATAATTGCTGACCAGCTTTTTGCATGTCTCCACTGGTATTTTTGCCCATTTATCTTTCCTGATGAGCTCCAACTCTTTCAGGTTGGAGGGTCTCCTTGCCATCACTTTGAACTTTAGCTCCCTCTACAGATTCTCAATTGGATTTAAGTCAGGACTCTGGCTGGGCCACTTCAAAATGTTAAATTGTTTTTGTCTGTGAACTATTTCTTCACCACTTTTGCTGTGTGTTTTGGGTCGTTGTCGTGCTGAAATGTCCACTGTTGCCCAAGGCTGAATTTCTCTGCAAACTGCCTGATGTTGTTGTTGAGAATGTTGATGTATTGCTCCTTTTTTACGGTGCAGAACGTCTTGTATTTTTTAAGAATACTCGCCACTGGAACTTTAAAACATTTAGATATGGTCTTATAGCCCTTTCCTGACTTGTGAGCAGCCACAATGTGCAGCCGCAGGTCCTCAGTGAGCTCCTTCGTCTTAGCCATGACTGTCCACAAACCAACAGCAGAGAGCTTCTGTTTCTCACCTGTTGATTAAAACAGCTGTTCCCAATGAATCAAGGTACTTAGGATGCTTTAGAACAGCTTGGACTATTTGGAATTGTATAGAACTTTGGATTTTCCCATAGACTGTGACAGTTTGCAAAGGGTATGAATAATTTTGGACATGCCACTTTTTGTTCAAATGTAAATAAAACCTGAGAATTTTTTTTTTCTACAATGATGCCTTTTGTACATCGTCTTATTATCTTTTGGGAGAAGACTGTCATTTTTTCCACGATGGCCGTTGCAGTACAGTTACTAAAGAACAGAAGAAATTTTGCTCATCTTGCAAAAATCTTGCAGACTTTATATATATAAAATTAAATTAACATAAATCACTTATTTGTTACTCACAATTGTTACTTTCATTTCTTTTTCCATCACCTTGCATATTAATATTAACTTCATGGCACAAGAGATTGCGGATATTTTTTCTACAACAGCATTTTTAACATTTAACTTCTGTTACACCTTTGCCTCAGTGGAAGACACACTCACCTGTCAGGTCGGCGGGAACAAGGTATTTCTTTTTGTCAAGTTCAGGAGCACGTGATCTAGGAGCCCTCTCTACAATGATCTGATTTAAAAAAAAAAAAAAAAAAAAACATGCGTCAAACAACAAAGCCATCTTCCTCTGACAAGCTGTCAAAACTTTGCTCATTGTCGACAGGACACACTTACCGGTATTTTGTCAGGATGTTTGGCACGAACTCGCTCTCCCTCCAATCTCCTGACCTCCAAAGGAACACAGCGTTGATATTCACTAGTCATCTGAGGACCAGAAACAGACACAACACATAAATATTGTAAATCATTAACACACTGGACTGTTGCTCATTAAATCATGTGACAGCTGCTGGTAGATATTCAGACTCTCTTAATGACTTTTTTTTCCTAAATATGAGTAACTTTTTATGGATAGAGACTGATACTGAAATAGGTCCTATATGGTGTGAATCAAAGTAAGATTCTGATTCTAATTTATTCAAAAGGTATACATGCGTAAACCTGCCCCTAAACAAACCTCACCATCCTTTAATTTGCTATCGATGCAGGTCCACACATGAGTTCACCTCCTGATATTGAGGCTGGCTTATGGCTAACTGAGTGTATATGTGTGTTTATTAACAGATATGTTAATGTACGTAGATGTGTGCTTTTAACTCTATGACATATTGCTAAAGCGCAAAAGTCTTAGGTGCATATAAAAAGCACATATTTAGAAATAAACCTAATTAATGCATTCCAATACCTGCTTCTCTACCAGCGTTTACCAGTATAAATCGGTTACCGAAGACAGAGGTTTGGAACACCGTGTATAAAAACAACTAAACACTCTCGATTTTTTTCTTTAGAGTCAGAAAAAGGAATCAGCCCAAAGCATTCCTTATAGTAGAGGAGAAAATTATATCTACGTGCAATAACATCAGTTTTGATGCATTAAGAAGATTTCTTGTATTTAGTGTGTACAGAAGTGCCATGAAGTCAAAGTCTGTCAATTTGAGCCTTTCCTGTCATGCAACTAAAAATATTTTCGCCTATAAATGGAGACTTTTGAGCTCACGTCTCTGTGTTATACACTCATGCAATTCCATGTGGAGGCATGGTGGCTTAGTGGTTAGCACTGTCGCATTGCATCTTCAGGGTTGAGGGTTTGAGTCCCACATTGGGGTCTTTGCATGTGGAATTTGCATACTTTCCCCGCGGTTGGTGGGTTTCTTCTGGGTAGTCCGGTTTCCTCCCACAGTCCAAATACATGCAGATTAGGCTAATTGGTATTCCCAAATTGCCCGTAGCGTGTGAATGTTGACTTCTATGGCCTACTAGTCCCTAGTGAGACTACAGAGATTCCTAGATGGATGGATGGAATTGTATTGTTTATCTAACAAGAGTTTCATTTGACACATCAGCATGTCTTTTACAAACCTTTCTAAAGTTGTTTCTAAATTTATATTAAAATATGCTCTTCTTCTATTTACATTAATGCAGAAGCAGGAAAATAAGCTTTTGATAGTATTGTCGCCTTAACACTTTTACAGATGACCATTTTAAAACTTATCCTGTGATCTCCAGATTAAAGCAGAGGAAGTTTACAAATGATCAGAACACAAATTCATGTGGCCTTGCATGAGTTTTACTGGATCTTTAGGACACCAGATACTTTCGTATACAGGTTTATAGTTTAAATGCATAGGCTATAAATCAGTTATTAAGATGGTTACTATTAATAATCTACTAATTAATCAGCTCATTAGGTGTCGAGCTGAAATTGAGACACATTGAGACACAGCTGGTAAAAACATAAAAGCAAAATGTGTCTCGAAGCAACACCATCAACTTTGCCATGTTATTCCAGAAAAAGCTGTTCATGTGAATATCCCACTCTCTGCAGCAGATATGGAGGACAACATTACGAAAAACCCACCTTTCTCTTCCCCGGAATACAGCCAACAAAAAAAACCTTCTGCTTCAACAAGACAAAGATGACAGGATCCAAAAACACACTAGAGAACACCAACGCGTTCCGACGTGTTTGTTTTAAAAAATGTCGACGAGCTACGTCCACTACACAAAACAACAACAAACCCAGTACCACCTCTTTGGGAACGCTTCCATCACTAAGAAAGTTCCAAAAAAAAGATTGACAACCTGTCTGTCCACTGAGCGCAAGGTTGTGGGCGGGATTTTATTTGTTTACTATGCTTTCATTGGACAACACGCGTTGTCGATCAACCTTTGTGTGGATCAGGCGAACCAATTAGAATGAAGGAAAACCGAGCCAGGCGACGTGCTACGTGTCCGACGTGTTCCTTTTGTAATGTTCTTTTTCGGTTGTTGTTCCCCGGAGCTCTTGTTCTCTGAGCCATCTGGAACAAGGTTGCCCCTGTTCAACCTAAATCTATATGTTGAAAGCCTTTAAATGCATTGTCCTAGGCATTTAGCATGCAAAATAAAATCTTTGCAAATGACGAGAAACTTGAATAATACATTTATTACATGTTACTAAATACAAATCAGTTGTACACAAGTTGGCAAACATAAAGGCGCACTCTGTAATATGTCAATTGACCACCTTTTGCATTAATTATGGCCGTTGCATCATTTCGATAAGCTTATGTAATAATGCAACATTTATTTCCATCCAGAGTCACATTCATTTCTCTCCAAGATCTTTATTGATCAAGGGAGAGTCGGACTGCTGCATAAATCCTTCTCCAGCACATCCCGAAGGTTCTCAATGGCGCAAAGGTCAAGATTCTGTAGTAGTGAATACCCTATTTGACCCTTTGATGCCATATCCCACAACACATCCTCTCTATTGCCACCCTGGCAAGACTGGCCTATAAACAAATACAAGTAAACAGTGGAGCTGCAGTTTTTAAAAGCACTATAGCATTTACAATTACATTTAATGTTTCATTGAAGTGTTTTTGTAATCCAGGGTTTATGATCTACATGTAATAAAAATTATTTCTGCAATGTTATTTAGAATCTCAGTAGGTTAGCTATAATTGCAAGCATGTAATTGTCATAAGGTGTTGGATTTACCCTCTGTGTATGGTTTGCAGTAGAGACTTTATAAGCTGGTCTGTCAGGTTGGAGTGCGAGCGCTCAGAAAGTATTAACACCACACACGAATATGTTGAATCAATCTCTGTATTTATTGAAGTTTCGATCATGGTTTATACATACACAGAGCATACATAATCAGTCCAAGAATTTCTGCATAGAATCTTTAAGTCAGAACAGAACATAAGGGGGAAAAACATTTCGGTAATTAAGGAATGCTAAGAGTGCCTCTTCTGATAACATGGCAAGAAAACCTCTCTTGACTCAGCATGCATTATTAAATAAGAGAGAACATTTTGACCACAGTATGATTATTATAAGGTATTGTAATTACTTACATTACTTAAGCTTGTCTTATGTATTTGCATACTAACTGCACTCAGCTGTAATTTATCCTGTATAATTTATACATTAAACACCTCATAAACTTCTATTTTAAATATATTCTATAGCAACCTTGTACAAATTGTAAATTTTACAGCTTAATTTTTTTTTGCATATTTTTGCATATTTTTCTTTTATTTCATATTCTTATTTCACTATTTGATCTTTTTTTTTTTACTTATTTGTACCCTAGTGCAAATTATTGCAGATAAACCCTTCCTTTTTTTAGGTCATGGGGATCATATAAACATTTCACTGCATTTCATACTGTGTATGGCTGTGTATGTAATAAATAAAGTTAGAATTAGAATTTGTATGTGGGTTAATACTTGTTATATAATGGGTGTTATAATGGGTTATGATGTTATATATCCCTTTACTGCACATTGTTGCCCTGTGGCAACAGAAAACATTCCAGTTTCTTACTGCACCTTTTTTTTACACTTTCAGGTTCAAAGGGAAGGCATCACAGTGGTTTAGTGGTTAACACTGTGGGCCAACACTTATAGGGTCAAGGGTTCAATTCCCATTTTGGGTTTGTGTGTGGAGTTTCCCTATTCTCCTCTTGCTTGGTGGGTTTCTTCTGGGTACTCTGATTTCCTCCCACTGTCCAGAGACATGCAGATTAGGCTAATTGGTGTTTCCAACTTGCCCCCTACTAGACCACGAGTGAGTGAGAGAGAGTTTCAAATGGGAAGTGATGGCAAGGAGGAAACCGGAAACCTGCTTATGAAGCAAGGCCGTTTGGCCGCATAGCCTTTTAAAAAAACAAGACGTTTGATCATTTTTTATCCCAATAATCACTGATAATATGTGTTAAGTTTGCTAACACTCTACACTGAAATCAAAACATATGGGTGCTTCATGTTTAACTTTAGATTTATTTTAACATTTTTAGGACAAATATCTAATTAATCAAAAAAATAATCAGCAGATTAATCAAGTTTGTATAATTTGTAATAATCTTACTTAAAATAGTTGTATTTTGAGTTTTCAGATACACTAAATCCTCTTAGAGATCATTAATAATCAAAAAATTGTTTGCTGGAATTCCTTGTCTTGACAAACATTTTAAATCTAAACCTAATATTTCCCAATTAAATTAGTTTTAAATTTAATTAGTTTTTAGTTATCTGTGGAAATGTAATCAAAATGTTCTTTTGAAAAACATGTATTTTCTTCTCATTTTATACCTTAGTAGCATAATGTTGTCTTGAGGCAAGAAAAAGAAAATTGGGAACAGGAGTCATAATTTGTGGACAAAAAATACATATATGTGCAGTAAAGGGATCATATAATGTACGTGAAATGTGCAGAGAAGTTTTTACATTATAAAAAGGTTTTTTTTTATCTGTCGACATCCTCATCACTGTAGCTTTTCCTGTACTCCGGGTAAGAACATAGCACATTTAATTTAAATGAATACATCTAATAATTAACATTCATTAAGGGAAAACATTTTTACAAAATTGGCAAATACGAAACAAATAGCAAAACATCGGCAGTCTCACCTATAGTATGGAATATAAGTGTGTTAGAGACGTAGTGGTACAACAACATACAGCATAATACAGAATATAATATCATTAGCTCATAAATACAGTACGGAGTTCAACTTCAAGGCCAAGGCCAGCAGCAAGGCACTAAAAACGTGGGCAGGCGCCATAATCCGTAAAAAGTGATGAGTACCCTCCCCAGCTTTGAGCACCCCCTGTTGTCTGAAAACAGAGTATGGCTTCTTGAAAGTCCGCCTGCATTGCCGTGTTGTGCACTGGCTCTGGGTTGGATGGAGGAGTAATCCTGTAGTGATAGGAACCAGCGCGTAATGCGGGGTTGGTGTCTTTCACTCTCACCATTCACTGCAGGGGGGGCATGATCTGTAACCAGAACAAAGTGTTCCCCTGTTAGATAGTAACTCAGTTCATTTATAGCCCACTTAATGGCAAGAGCCTCATGATCCACGGCAGCATATTTTTGTTCTGCTGAAGTGAGCTTCCTACTCACGTACAGGACCGGGTGTTCCTCTCCGAATCGAATACCAGAGAAAGGACAGCCCCAAGCCCTGTCTCTGAGGAAGTCTGTGTGTAGTATGAAGACACAAAGTGAGCTTTACCTAGCTGTTCGACGAGCTTATCCACTCGCGGTAGTGGGTATGCATCTAACTCGAATACTTGGTTTAATCAGCGGAAGTCAATGCAAAGACAGAGAGACCCATTGGCTTTGGGTCCCACCATGATCGGGCTGGACCACAAGCTCGTCAACTCCTCGGTTATACCGACTCGTAACATCTTGTCCACCTTCGCTTCAAGCGCACGATGGCAGGCTTCTGGAACTCTGGCCTATTACTGTTTTTTTGTCTGCATATCTTGTATGTGCTCAATGACTGAGCATAACAGGAATGAATGTTCTTTTTATGCCTTTTTTGCAACATTGAGTAATCCACGCGGGCTCCTCCTGAACAGGAGCTTGACCAGGGTGAACCCAGTGAAAGCCTGGGGTGTTGGGGTGCCGCAACATCGTCTTTAGTGTTTGGTTAAAACCTTCGACCAGTCCATCTGTTTGTGGGTGGTAGAACGAGGTGCAGAGTCGCTTCACCTGCAACAGCCGACACAGATCACACATTAATTTCAGGGGTACCTTGGTTGGTAAGCAGCTCTTTTGGTAGTCCAACTAGGCTGAAGAGGAGCACCAATTCGCAGGTGATGTTTTTAGATGGGGAATTGTCATTGCGGGACTGCCTCCGGATACATTGTGGTATAATCCATGATCACTGGGAAGCGGGCCAATGAGGGCCACACCTATCCATTTGAAAGGCACTCCTGTGATGGGTAGTTGGATGAGGGGGCGGAGGCCAGTTTCTTTGGTGATGTTCTATGACACTCGGGGCACCTTTGGCTGAAGTTCCTTTCTTTGGCGTCCAGTCCGGGCCAGTGAAAGCAGTTGCAGATTTTTTCAATGGTATTTTGGGCGCAGAGGGCCAGGTTCATCAATGTGTCGACCTTGCCCTGGGGAACCACTAAGAGGTCTCAGGTCTCACCTCTTATAATGATATGATAGTACAGGAGGCCTCCTCGGAACAGAAAATACGTCATGGTTCCTGGTTCCCCATTCTTCTCAAACTCTCCTTCTACTTCATGCACATGCTTCATCTACTACACATGCTTCATCTAAAAATAAATTAATAAAAAATGAGGATTGTTTTCTCTCCATCTCCTCTCCCTCATCCACTGGAACTGCCACCTGGTTTGTCAGCACACAAATAGAATATTGCCAAAAATCACATGAAGAAAGAGAGAAAAAGAGCTCCTAGGCATCCAAGAAGGAAATAAACTGTGGCATATTAGGAACTTTAACTAGATTTTATTTGCCAATTTAAGGATTTATATTATTATAACAACAAAAGACATGTGACATACTCAGACACTGCCAAGGTTGTTGATAAATAATGCAAGTCATCAATGGAATGGCCTCGGAAAAATTCTGTGATATGAGAGCTTTGGAAAGGCCCAATTAAAGCTAATATCTAAATCCTGATATTAAAAAGAACTGATCTGGAGCAAAGAGAAATGGAATAAAGCTGCCACATCAACATGTGCTAGGTTGGTAGACACTTACACAAAAGGCTGAGTGCTGTAAAAGATAAGAAGAAGATGCTTTTAAAAAAGTATTTGCTAAGGGGTTTGCACATTGGCAAACTTCTTAAAAATATTTTTTTGTTGTTGAATTTTGTTGCCTGAAAATGATGTAAGATCAGTATTAAATGTGTTTTATTTATCTTGGTAATCTTTTATATATACAGCCAGGTCTATAATTTTTGGAACAATCAGGTTTTTCGGCATTTGACCTCTGTACACAAACACATTGAATTTGAAACAAAACATTCAAGATGAGTGAAATCAAGACTTTGAGCTTTAATTCAAGGGTTTTACATTTGCATTTGATAGCCGCTCATGATGCATGAGGTGTAAGTGTCTAAAGGTGGACAATGAGTTGAAAATAAAACAAAATAAACTCACCAGAGAGATACTACATAAAAAAATATTAGAAAAAACATGAAAAAATTAACTGGCAAGCTCAGCAACAGCGAAAGCCCTGGAGGACCATGTAAGACAATTAAAGAGGATGATTGCAAAATTCTGTTCGTGGAGAAGAACTTTTTCACAACATGTGTTAGGTCAAGAACACTCGTAAAAGGTAGGCATACCATAGTCAAAGTCTACAGCAAAGAGATGGCTTTGCGAAGTGAATACAGGCGTTTCACAACAATCCACTGGTAACCCTCAAGGACAGAAAGACAAGATTAGAGTTTGCCAGATTCTTTGGACTGATGAAACAAATATTAACTTTTACCAGATGGATTGGGAGAGTAAATTATGGAGAAAGAAAGGAACAGCTCATGATCCAAAGCATACTGCATCGTCTGTCAAACCTGGTAGAGGCAGTGTTATGGTATAAGTGTGTATGGCTGCGAAAGGAACCGGGCCCCTGGTGTTTATTCATGATCTGACTGCTGATATACTGTAAGTAGCCAGATTAATTCTAAAGTGTATGGCTATACTAAGTGTATAGGGCTGTTCTGTTTTGACTTTGCTCACATTTTTGCTCACAAATTCAATGTGGTGATGTACAGAGGCCAAATGCCAAAACAAACACATTATCTTTGTTCCAAAATTCTGCACATGCACAGTCCTTCGATGGACAGTGTGCAGGGGTGATACTACTCAGATATGGTTGTATATTAGTAACTTTAAGTAGACATTAAATACCCAGAGCTGCATAATAAAAATAACAAATTAATAAGGTAATTTCATGTGACATCATATAAAAGGGGTGTGGTCAATGACAAACATACCTCAGGTCTACTTAACATTTGTAACTGAGGTCAGTTCAGTTGAGAAAATTGTTTGGTGTCCATCTTTTCTCCCTCATCCACGAGAACTGTGAGCTGGTCTACCAATAAACAAAGAGAACATGAGAAAGGGAACTCCTCATTATGAAGCACAATAACAACCCAAAGCACAAATCAAAGTGCTTGACAGAACGAACATGAATTCATGTGACATCATCTATGAGGGTGTTTTCATGCTCAAACAAACAAAATGTCTTAAACTTATAATTAAAGATACTGTAATGGAGTTTTGTTTCAGAGAGGCTGGGGCTAAAGTTAAAAGTTTGCCATTCATTACCATTAGATCCTGCTGGCCTAGATAACAGAGAACAGAGGGCACTGTTCTTACATCACACTATTGTTGGTTGACTGCAGTTAAATGTTTTAGAAAATTATATCATTTATTTTTTTATTCTGTTTGTTTAAATTACTTTTGCTTCATTAATCCGTCTCACTTAACACATGGGATTGTACTGCTTGGAACTGAAGTGTTTCCCACAGAATTAGATGCCATTTGTGGCAGTAGTCGATTGAGGAAGGTTTTGGTGTGCGCATATCCATAATAATAATAATAATAATAATTATTATTATTATTATTATTATTATTATTATTTATTCATCTTCTATAATGCTTTTCCTGTACTGGCTCACATAAGGAGGCTTTGGCCAGACAGCAGGGAACAGCCTAGAAAGGGTGCCAATCCATCCCAGGAGACACACTACAGGCTATCTGGGATTGCCAATTAACCAGAAGGTGGCTATAATGTAAGATGGATGCCAACTGCCAGTAAACACCAAAAAGAAGAAGAAGACATAGACTGTTTCATAAGTGCTATTATTGGGCAGCACAGAAGTGGTTAGCACTATGGTCAACTGTGGGATGAAACCCACTGAGCACAGGAGAACATGCAAACTACACATACACAGACCTGAGGTGAAAATCAAACCACTGACCCTGGAGGTGTGAGGCCATAGTGCTAACCACTACACCACTGGGCCAACAACAACAATTATGTTGTATTTTTTTTGCTGGGTAATAAATAGAAGGGGCTGAGCGTATGTGTGTTTATGAGAGAGAGACAGGGGTTAAGTGAATCAGTTGTAATTTAAATAAAAACAAAATAGAAGATCAACATGTGACTGATGATATTAAATCAACGTATGGGAAACGCTCGACTGCCTGGTTAGAACTGTTTAAATAAATAGCGTGAATGTGTGAAATTTTCCACCCTAGTTTCAAATACTGTAGTTTAAATGTGTATAAGGTGCTTTAGTGGTTAGCACTAGCACCTCCAGGATTCAGGTTCAGTTCCTGCCTATGGGTCTGTGTGCATGGAGTTTGCATGTTTTCCTCATGCTTTTTGGCTTTCCACATGCAGATTAGGCTAATTGGCGTTCTGAAATTGCATTGAGTGTGTGTATATGTGTGTGTCCCGTGCAATGCTTTGACAACCCGGCCAGTTTTTTTTTTTTCTTTTTGCAAAACCTACAGTAATCTGTCCTTCCACATTCCTCGTCTGGACCCTATACCTATCATCTCCCCATCACCTTCATTCCCTTCTCCAACATGCCCATTAAGGTCAGCTACAGTCACCACTCTGTCTTCTGTGGGGACACTCACTACCACTTTGTCTAACTCACTCCACTTGACTAACACCACTTCTCCTTCACATCACATCCTACCTGTGGAGCGTATGCACTGATGACATTTATCATTACCCCTTCCACTTCTACACTCATCACTCTATCAGGCAATCTCCTCACCTCCACTACACTTTTGGCATACTCTTCCCTCAGTGTTAGATCTACTACATTTCTCTTATTATCTGGATAATCCAGATAATAAGAGAAATGGTGTAGGTTTAATACTGGAGGTGGGGGTTCAAAGTGCTTTACTATGGTGTAGATGTCCACCCAAATTATGCCATAACGATTGCACCATGACTTGCTTTAATAAAAAAGATAAAAAGGAAAATTTCGATGGGGTGGCATGGTGGCTTAGTGGTTAGCAATGTGGCCTTGCACCTCCAGGCTCCAGGTTCGATTCCTGCCTTACTATGCATGGAGTTTGCATGTTCTCCCCATGCTTGGTGGGTTTCCTCTCACAGTCCAAAAACATGCAGATTATGCTAATTGGCGTTCCCAAGTTACCCATAGTGTGTGTATGTGTGTGCCCTGCAATAGACTGGCGCCCTGTCCAGTGTGAACCCCGCCTCTTGCACAAGGAATTTCGGGATAGACTCCAGGCCCGTAGCGACCCTGAATACAGGACGATGAGTGAGAAAATTCAGGTGGTAAAGCCAGGATTTGAACTTGCATATAGTACTGCCACTAAGTAAAAGCGTCACGCTTTTCATATACAGATGTAACTGCGTTTGTTGTGCAAAAAAGAATAAATCTAATCTGAAAAAAACTAATCAACACACAGGCGCAGAAGGCGGGTATTTCACCCTACGATGGGCGTTTGTTTGAAACGTCACTCGAGGCACAGGCAGCCATTTTGTTTTAGGTGTTGACTTTCTTCTCGACGTCGTGTCTTACGATGGATTAAACCTGTTATATTCTGTTTGCTTACGTAGTTTTATAATTTTTTTAATGACCCTTTTTCCTGTATTAAACTGACAAATTATTTTCAAGGTGTAATTGCAATTATTTTTAGTAAAGCCGATAGCTTGTTGGCTAACTGGCCATTTTTTGAGCAGCCACTTTAGCCAGCCTGCTAGCACAGCGAGTTAGCCCGCAGCAAAATGGCGACCAATGCGACACCGCAGACCTCGACTGCGACTTGGTAATTTATTTGCTTCATTTCAGGTGCATTTAGATGAACGATTCTATGACGTGTTACCTTGCTGTTTGTCGTCGGTGTGTTTGTAGAACAGAGCTAGCGAGCTCGTCATGGTGACGTCTGTTTTTTGTTACGTTTTTTGCTTATTAACAATTTACTGGATGCCAACCGCCGTAAAACAAGTACAACAATCATTAGCAAGTTCGTTCTTGTTGGTTAGCTAGTTAGTTAGCAAGTTTTCTAACATATTATTTTCGAGTTACCTACTTGACTAAAAATATATCGTAGGTACTAATTATAAACTGTAAGATTTATGTTTCCGGTCTCCAGGCCATATGGGGGCAGCACTACAACAGAGGCGCCTGTTCATGAAAACCCGGAGTGGGAGAAAGCAAGACAGGCGCTAGCCTCCATCAGCAAGAGCCAGAGCTCCAGCAAGACATCTGCAAATAACCACACCAACCCACAGGTTAGACGGAAGTGCATGTCCTAAAGCGCTAATAAACAAATAGAATTAAATAACATTGCACAGCCTTTATCCTTTTTGTTACTTATTAACGCTCAGCTCTTGTGCCGTGTAGCTTAACCCCTCTCTCACTCACTCGACCTGTGCATCTTTCTCCTCTTTATTTACAATTGTGGCTAATTCCACTCTCCACCATGGTTATACACTAGACTGAAAAATGTTGGCTTAATATGGTTTTCCCAGAAAAGTTGAAGCTGTTATACATGCAATGGGTGGGCCAACATTATATTAAACCCTATGGATTAAGAATTTGAATGTGAAGGCAGGTGAGCGAATACGTGGTTTTTGTGGGTTTGTTTGTTTTTATATACACGTTCAAATTAATTAAATGTTCATGATCTTTACTATTATTCAACAAAGTATTCAATTAAGTAATAAAGTGTCACGTGTGGGACTTAATTGAAAAACCTAAATGCAGGAATGTGGTAATTGCTCCTTGAGAGAAAGCAAACATTAATGGGAAGGCAAATCAGAATATATTTAGTGTAAAAGTCTCGGCAAAAAATATGGAAGAATCACATTTGCTGGATGTTAACCCATCTTTTTAATGATGTAGAAAATAAATCATAAAGAAAGCACAAAACACTTTGCGTTTGGCCTTGCATCTCCAGGGTTGGGGTTTGATTCCCGTCTCGGGTCTGTGTGCATGGATTTTACATGTTCTCCACATGCTTGCTTTGCCATGGTCCAAAGACATGCAGGTTATGCTAATTGCCATTTCCCAATTGCCCATAGTGTATGAATGACAATCGGGCATCGAGCTGGCAACCCGACCCCTTAAGTAACTTCCACACAAATTACGGATATTTCGCCAGGGTGGGGAGTATTCGCCGCCTGACGTACCGGATGGCAAGTGGATGGATGGGAAAGAAATTGAACATTCTGGCTTTTTGAAACGCATCTTAAGCAAATAATTTTAACTGCAGACATTTTTCCATATTAAGTTGAAAAAATGGAATCATCAAGAACAAAAATATTCACAATAAGTAGTTTCCTTTCTGTTCTTGGCCTAAATTATTTGAGCCATGAATTATATAAATGAAATATTAATCATTAATCTGGTTCAGCTTTGCTGGTATTATCTCTCACTCCTCCATAACATTTTAATCTGATTGAGATCCAACCATTTGCAATCTATGTTATAGAGTTGATTTTCCTTTAATGAAGAAAAGTTTTATTGTTCTTTGCTACCCTGTGGTAGCATATCTTTCTGAAAAAAATACCTTATTGGCAAACGTATCTCTTGTTGATGGAGTAAAAAGGAGAGTGTGCACAATTGCAATGTATAGATGTGAATATTGTTCAGTGTGCACCAGCTAATTGTTTGTTATTTAGGTGGGACAGTATCCATCACCAGTGACTGACCCTTCAGCAATGCAGCAACAACAGCCGTACTATCAGTGGTACCCACAGAACCAGCAACAGTATGCAGGATACACTTACCCCTACAACTACTACTACCACCCTGTGCCTCCGGTATACACACACACACACACACACACACACGTGCGCTCTACAAAAAGTATGTTTGTTGAAATCTCAAAATTTAGTAATACGGTATGCATTGGTATTTTACACTAAGATGCACATATGCAGCACATATGCAGCACATCTCTGTTGTATTTCTGAAATTTATCTAAAGTATTTATAACATATTCTGATATTTATTAGTATGGAGGAGTATATCCCCCTGGTCAGTATGGTGTCCCAGGAGCCTACCAACAACCCACAACTCCCACTGCACAGGTAGGTTTTCTACAAAGCCGATGATATTAAATACAAAACCATATTTCTGAAACAAGTATGCATTTTGTTTCTGGTAAAGTTCATTACGAGTGGCAGCAATGCAGGAATTTTAAAGCTGATTTCTGCTAGTTTCAGGAAAATATCTGGGAACAAGCAGTTCTGTGGTCAGAAATTGAGCACTGATAACAAGCATGGAAAATCAATTGTTGTGTCTAACAGGATAGATGACTGGGTGGTTATGTTTGCTTTGGCCCTCAATAAATTTAAAGTTAAAAATTCCAGCAACAATGCTTCACATAATACTCATAAACACTGCAGCACATCAGTGACGTGGACACTGCTAGTAGATAAGAATGGTCTACTACCTAAATAATCTCTTGCTGTTTTGTGATCCTTATGTTTTCCAGTGATTAGTTAGAGGGCAGCAAAGGAATTGTAAAAAAAACATGACTATGCATGTGTTTCAGTCACAGCCATCTCTGTATGTCTTTTTCTGTCAGCACCCCGGCATGGCTGGATTGAAGGAGCAGGGGTCTGGCTACCCATGTGACACACAGCCTCCACCTCCTGATGTACCCCAGCCTCCGCCACAAAGCCCCACAGGGACAGAACAGCCTCCTCCTCCTCCACCCCCTCCTATTCTGCCACCACCCAACTCTCAATACCCTCCACCCCCTTCCCCATCTCCTTACCTCACTAATGGATCTATGCCTTATAGTCCTACTGACTCCAGTCCAGTGAGGGCTTATGGTTATGGGCAGAATAGGCCGAGTTACCAGGGTTTCCAAGCCCCAAACTATCAAACATCCCAGCCACAACAGGGGTTAGCGCCAGGCCCGTATGGAGGGGCAGGGCGAGGGGATACTGGCAAGAAACCAAATAATGGAAATATGAGCAAAGGGCAGCAGATATGGAATCGCATGAAACGTAAGTGTCCTTGGTTTTCTTTGTAATGTTCAACCTGGATGTGAGCAATTCATTTATTTCCTAGTGACACAAGTTGGGAAACATGTCATAACACTGACAATAATGTAGCTGGTTAAGGAAGGAGACGAGGTTATAGTAACGTGGAGTCCCAGGAGAAAGATGCTAGACAGCTTATCACAGTTGTAGAATAATAAATAGGTTGTTGGATGTAGACTAATGGTATGATGAATTATAAATCTGTCCCAAACTACAGAGGCTCCTGGAACTGGAGGTGTAAAGTTTAACATCCAGAAACGCCCATATGTAATGTCCAATCAGAGTTTTGTAGCTGGTGAGCAACAAAATGGATCCTCTACATCCAACACAACCACATCAGCAACTCCTGTGTCTTCGGTAACAACAGCTACCACTGCGGGAGCTTCTCAGGCTGGGTGAGACTTGATGCATACAGATCCATGCTACCATCACTTACTCTGTACTCTGTTAATCTGTGTGTAGAGAGAGAAACTATATCTTTGTAACTTTACTTTGTGCGTTGTTTTGTAGGCCCCAAGACTGGCCCCAGGCCATGAAGGAATATGTGCAGCGTTGCTTTACAGCTTGTGAGACAGAGGAAGACAAAGACAGGACAGAAAAGGTGCTAAAGGAAATTCTGCAAAGCAGACTGCAAGATGGCTCAGCGTTCACCATTGACTGGACAAGAGAACCTCTGCCAGAGTGAGTTGCCCTTTTTTATTATTTATTTATTTATTTATTTTTATCTTGGTGCATTCATGTTTTTTATCTTGGTGCATTCTTTTATACCTTGAAAAAAGGAGAGCTGAACTTTTTTTCTGTCCAGGGTGAAACCTAGGCAGTCCCGATGGGAGACAGCACCTCAACGCTCTCAAGAGAACACTCTTGGTCGAGGGGGAGCCACTCGAGGTAGGGGTGGGGGTCGGCTGGGTAACTACAGAAATGTGTTTTCACAAAGGAGCCCCTCGTCCAGTTCATCCCACTCCTCTTCACGGTCCCCTTCTCCTCATAGCCGTTACAGAGAGAAAGGCAGACATCGTCGCAGGTAATGTACAATGTTTAAGGAAAACGGGCTGTCATTCATAAAAATGTTAGAAGATATGATGGTTGATATTATATTTCTGATCTATTTGCAGTGACTCTGGCTCCCAGTCTGACAGCAGCATGTCAAGCGACCTCCGACCTCTCTCCAGACGACAACAACGAGCTGGGAGAGGCCGTGGGGAAGAGAGGGAAAAAGGGAGAGGTGCCGCAGGAGAAAGAGGCCGAGGGAGAGGAGGGAAAGCGAATCGAGGGCGAAGGTAAAAACTTTAAAGATAATCTAATCAATAAAACAGATCAAAATGTCAACTGTTGAAATGATGAAAATTAAATATTTTCATTTTTGTTAAATTTTTAATGAATTAAAATTATTCATTATTATGTAATGATTAATCTAAAGCTGTGTGAAGGTGCTTGGTGATCCGACGTCTTGTATACAAAAACATGTCACCATATTAACTAATTAAGTAAATTAAAAAAAGTATTTGGCACTATTCACCTTTTCATTTTAAGGCATATTTGGAAATTGACTTTAGTTATGATAAAGAGCGTTGGCCCTCAATGGGAGCGTTGGTACCTTTAATGATCCATTCAGTGTTTTAGAGGGAAAATGTACACTTGTGCTTCTAAGGAGGTTTTTCTTTAAGGATATCTCTATACTCGTACCTAATCGTTCTCCCAAACCCGATGCATTTCCCAGTATACGTGTATGCAGTAAGGAGCTGCCAAAACAAGGCTCCGGTCTTGGAACTTTCCATAATCCTGCTTCAAAATAAAATAACATAATGTAAATCTAGCACTTTAGACCTGCACGATACATATACACAGTTAAAGTCACCAGTCAAGTTAAATGCGTGCTGCTTCTTTCTCAGGAATGACGATCTGGCTGGTGTCTTTGGTAAAAAGCGCAAGGGTGGAACAGCAGGCCTGGACTTTCACGACCCCAACCGTGAGGCCAAGAAGCAGAGCCGTGCAGCACGATTCCACACCAAGCGCACTGAGCCGCTGGTACTGAATATCAATGCCACTGAGCTCCCGAATGCCACTCAGGAAGGCCTCAGCTGGGATGAATGCCCCATTGTGGGTACTTGCCAGGACATCACCAAAAACTATCTGCGTCTGACCTGCGCCCCTGATCCTGCCACCGTGCGACCTGTGTCTGTACGTCTTACGGTCAACACATACACGTAGACCAAGTTGAAATAATTGGCTTTATGACAGGAGCAACATGCAGAAATGGTTTCTGTATAATTAATCTCCCATGTGTCCACCACCCTGCCCTTTTCTATAAACCAGAGAAAAATAAAAGCTTTTGCTTTATTAGGAATTAATTTTACCATAATTTTAAGTGATGGGCAGAATGCTTTCTTTGAATTTGTGTGCGCCGTGTAGACTTGTTTGAAGTTTGATTGTTCTGCCTTTTAGGTCTTGCGCAAGTCACTGGTTGCAGTGAAGGCTCACTGGAAGGCCAATCAGGATTACCTGTATGCCTGTGAACAGATGAAGTCAATACGACAAGACCTCACTGTGAGTAAACTAGTTGGAGTTGTGGGGGGCACTGAGTAGTTTTTCAGTCTAGTGCACAAAAATAATGAAAACATTTTGGAGTCATCTGAGTTAAATGTAAAATTCACTATTTTCGCGCAGAAGAAATCTTTTACATTTAAACCTCTTAGAACATACTTCGACCAAATCGCACTCACTTCATAGGCCTTAACATGTAATATACTTTGTTGTGCATTATTACCTCACAGAACACCACCTAAGAGTCAGCCAGAAGGATAAATGCTGTTGTAGATAGTATGTAATTTGCTACAGATGTGACGGACATAAAAATATAGATGCGTTTTGGTTTAACAGCATCTGGCAATTTTCTACAGTTTTATTAACCATGCTTTAATTAAAAGCTAAAAAACAAAATGCTAGTTATTGTTCCCTTGTAAGATTTATCTTTGCATTAGGACAAATAAATCTGTCTTCTCAGGTCCAAGGGGTACGAACAGACTTCACTGTGGAGGTCTATGAAACACATGCCCGTATTGCCCTGGAAAAGGTACTGTTTCTTGTCATGTTATAGGTTTGTAGTGAGTTTGTGATTAAATTATTTGGAACAAAAGTGTAATCATACTCTTTTAATTTAGGGTGACCACGAGGAGTTTAATCAGTGCCAGACACAGCTGAAGGAGCTTTACAAGGAGTGTCCATCGAGCAACGTAGGAGAATTCACCGCCTACAGACTGCTGTACTACATCTTCACTAAGAACTCTGGAGGTATTTTTGTTCTCTGGCCAGCAACCAATTCCTTTCAGGCTTTATTTCTGTAATCTCATCTTTATGCTCCTTCCTGCTTTTTCTGTTCCTTTTTTTTTTTTTTTTTTAACTCAGACTTAACCACTGAGTTGGTGTATCTCACCCCTGAACTCCGTCAGGATGACTGTGTGTCTCACGCTCTTGCACTCCGTGCCGCCTGGGCGCTTGGAAACTACCATCGCTTTTTCCTTCTGTACAAGAGAGCACCACGTATGGCGGCTTACCTCATTGACAAATTTGTGGAACGTGAGAGAAAGTTAGCTCTGAGGGCTATTCTTAAAACGTGAGTGACCACAGCTTGTGTTTTTACACTAATGCTGTTTTTTTTTTGTTGTTGTTGTTTTTTAACTAAACTATTTTCGTCTCTTTGTCTCCTGCAGGTTCAGGCCCTCTGTGCCGGTGGAGTATGTACAGTCCAGTCTGGCCTTCCCTTGTTTAGATACATGTTTAACTTTCCTGACAGGGCTCGGAGTTACTTTTATTCAGTCAGATCCTAACAAGATAGATTGCAAAGCCAGCTCAGCTTGTCTCACCACTTAGTAAAGTACATGGGAGAGGTGAAAGTATTTAAAGTCGAAGGGAATCATGTGGGACCAGATATCTACATAGTATAGCCAGCCTATTCTATCTTAGAGAATGAAAATGTACAACATGGATTACACTTATTTATATTCTTATTACTCTTATAGAGTATTACATGCATACAGAAATGAACTGTAAAGACACACATTTAATGACGTAGCGTGATGGTGACTAGCTGATCTGCTTATACTTGAAACCTCAGAGTATTAACACTGGGAGAAAAGCTGCCTATATGACACAAGTCCACACAGTAATCAGAGATAGACCAAGTGCAATAAAGCATCAGCTCTGTAGTTCATCTTTGACTATCACTTAAAGAGGCTTAGGTAGTTCACAAAGTTTCCAGGTCTCCCGTTTCCCCAGGCCTCACAGATCATTTTGTAGCTAATGATGTTCTGTGTTCTAATGTTTTTCTTCCCTCAAGCCAACAGCGTCAAAGCTCATATGAAGAGAATATCCTGAAAACCAAAGCTGTGAAGACAAGCCGATCATATGAAGACATCCTGTCTGCCTCAAGACAAAGATGGCGGCTGCAAGCTGTCTGTTACAGATTACAAGGTCCAGCTGTGTTTCCCAAAGCTGTCATATTCAGTGGACTTTGTCTTGCACTGATGATTGATGATGGCAGTCTGGTGAGATGGTTTGTATGCCACCATGTGTGTCGTCTTCTTTGGCCCGTCGCGAGAGCAACAGAGCAATCAAGAGTCTTTTATCCCAGGTATGGACTTGATGCAGCATGGCAAGATAGAAGTGTGCTCGGTTAGATTTCCTTCTACATTGTGACCTACACACACTCGACCCGCACCTTAAATCTGTCCAGCAAGTTCACTAATGTCCTTCAACATCTAAAGAGCATAGCACACTGTAACATCTGCAGGAAGACAAAGACTCAGTGAAAGGAAAAGAAGCCCTGCAGCAGAATCTACTGAGTCTAGAACCACAGAAGTTCACAGCCTGAGTCTGTGTTGGGCTGCTTCACCAAATCAACAGCATTTATTCCTAGAAGATCAAGATCACCCTACCAGAGAAATAATCCAGAGTGCATCATTTGAAGTGAGGCAGTGATCATGGCAGCAGTGTGAGACCTGTAAGGCAGCAGAAGAAAGGAGCAGAGCAGCTGTAATCAACTCGGCCAGGTGACACAGTAGGATCTGAAAGCATATGGGTTTGTATCTGTCCTGACCCTGAGTGCATGTTTGTGCGTGGTAAGAAGAAGGAACTTGGCTGATTATAGGATGGGGAAATATTGATCCAGCAGCATTGATCCAGCAGCAGATTTTTTTTTTTTTTTTTTTTTTTTTTTTACTGTGATGTTTTTCAGATGCCATATGATATAAAAGTGAAACCTGTCACATGAGTATGATCTGATCCATCTTAAGAATTAATGTTGAAGGCTTCATTAATGATTTTCTACCAACTCGTGAGGGGAATATTGGTTATCATCTTAAGATAAAAAAAAATGTAGTTGTTGATGCAGGGTAGCTTTATGCACAAACATTTGAGCATTTCCTGGAGGGTAGACTAAATCTGGCTTACCTATGCTTTTACTTTTATGGTTTTACCAAAGATCATGGTCTAGCTTGGTGTGTTGGAGCCTGGATCGGAGCATGGTGAATTTAGTCTTGTTCCTGAGCACAGATGTTTATCATTGGTTTATCTTTGAGTTATCTTCTGGTTAAGAACTTTTATGTGTGGCAGTGTAAATATTGTACAGAAAACCTTTATTTGCTCTCTTTTGCCCCTGGGAATAAATGGGTGAAATGTCCAGTTTGCAATGGTAAGTGTTATTGTAGGTCAGACAGTAAATTTAAATGGAAGCCATTTTAAAACCAAAGTTTTGTTAAATTTGAATTTGTGTAAAGGAGTTTTGTAAAATATATATGGAAAATTGAGAGCAGAGTAAATATGCTTCTGTGTTACCAGAGATTAAAAAAAAAAAGTAGTATGGACAGGTCTGAGGTAATTATAGCTGTTTCTGGTTAATTTAAAGGAAATAAAATTGTTTGGTATTGTAATATTTCCCTTTATATTGCACCATTTTTTTTTTCTTTTCCTTGTGGGTGACTAGGATTTTCTATCAGGATTCTGTTTTTTTTTCTTGATAGCCATATCCGTATTCTTAGTGTAAATGTTTTTCATTCATATGCTGTTATTTTAACTACCCTCATTTCTTGCTTCTTTATCCTGTTGCTTAGTCACTGCCAGTTTCCCTAGGGTTTTTTTTTTTTCTTCTCTTTTTTTTCCCTTCCATGCTGGGTTTTTGGATGCTCACAACAAGAGAAAGATTTGTTTTATAAGTACTGACCCCACACCAGTTAACACCACTCTTACACTTTTTGTGCAGTAATGATTTGAAGTTTAGCTGTTTTTTTTTTTTGTTTTTTTCTTTCCTTGCCTCCCACATATTTGGCCGTACAGAACATCAGTTCAGTTGTGTTAACTGGTGTATTCAGCATCAGTACTTCTGTTTGTTTATTTGCTTGTTTGTGAAACATTTAAACACTTAGAGTATGTAAGGATAAGTAATTACCTGCTGCATTGCCTTTTCCTTTCTAAATGTAGTTTCTATTGCTTTGTTCTGTAGAATGTTTCATTTTCATCTTTTTTTTTTTTTCATTTAATTGTAACAGAAATTACCTGTGTCGTTAACACCTTATTTCACTATAAATATCACAGTTGGATTATCCTGTGCAGCACCGACCCGATTTCCCCCATCTTCTGCTCCCTCTCTCTCCTGTTCTTATGCTCTCTTTTCTCATTACCAGATTTCTCTTTTGTCTTTGCAGTCATGCATAATGGAAGCTAAAGGAGGGATGAAAAGATGAAAAATGAGAGAGAAACCTGTATCCAGAGTTGAACTGAACGCTGGAAAGTGGCCACACCTGAAACAGAAATATATTCACTTTGCTAAACCATTGTTTAATCTAAACATTAATGAGTCTGTCTACAATGTGTATGCCTTTTTAAAAAATCTGCAGAGTCTTCAAGCTCTTGATCACAATACAATTATTTACCACCATTGGGCACTAACTGTGTTGGTTTGATAGGAGTCGAGTTGGTATGTTCAGATGTGTTTTGTTTTCCTTTTTGGATATTTTTTGTGACTTAATATATTGCTTTCATTTTGTAGGAACGTTGTAGAAGTTTTGGTTCTGTCAGTAATTTAATATCAGACTGGAGCACAGAACACATCTGAACTTTGCATTTTGCTACATTGTTTTCAGCTGATTGAAAATGTTTTAGGTTAAATACTTCATATGAGGATTGAGGGGAAAAAAAAAGATTACCCATGTCTTTTAGATTAACATTTCTCTTTTATTTTGGATGTTTTTGTGATAACAGATGTAATGTATTTTCCTTGCCTCTTCTAATGGTCCCATCCCTTTCTGTAAATGTGCAATGTGGTTTTTCTTGCTCTCGCTCTCTCTCTCTCTCTCTTCCTCTGGTCCTCTTCTGATTTGACTGCTTCCCACCTCTTTAGTACTGTAGTATTTGTTTTGCTTTGTTTTGATGCCTTTTCTTTTCGTGATGGTCACCTCTCTCATAGATTGAATTCTTTTAACTAGTTATCATTCTTGTCTGCTTTTTCTAAACTTTTCCTTATCCTCCTTTCTCTTTCTATTCTTTCCTCCCCATGTGCTCTTTAACGAATATGTTCGGGTCACGTATGTATGTGCTCTATGCTCGGCAGTAAGTATTCCCTCATAATGTTTTGCTTCTCTGCCTTTTCTTACAGCTCAAAAGTTTAACATCTGAACATCAGCTTTGAGCTAAAGGACACTGATCTTTTTCACTTGTATATACTTTCTGTACATATTGTACTGCTCTTGAAATAAATGAGAAAGAAATGATTTTTGTGGCTGTATGTCATTTTTGGAACAAGAACTATTAAAGCTCGGAATGATTTATGGATGCTATGTCGGTAAATTTAAATTTGTGTAAAGTTTTGTAAAAAAAAAAAAAAACTAAATGAAATCTTAAGTGCTTACATTTTTACTTGGTGAGATATTTTAAGGTATTTGGGGCAAATGGGTGCAACATTTGTTTCTGGTGATTGTAAAGAATTTAGCAAATTTGGCCTTTTGTGTAGATCAGTTTTATTTACCTGATTGCTGCACGGGTTTCACCGGAAGTCAGTTGAGCTTTGTACTTAGTCTTCCCTCAGCCACACTCAAATCTAGTAAAAGTCCTTTTTTCAGATAGGATTTTCAAAACTTGGCATACTTTTGCACTTCAGTGATAAAACCCAGGTCAGTAACCAGGGTCCAAATACTTCTTAGTTATGGTCTCTTGTCTCCCAATGTGTCTAAAACAACACATGGGTTTCTGAGGGCAAATTTAAGAAACATTTCCAGATCCTCAAAGGTTTTCAGTTGAAATGATGGGAATGCACTGGCTTTTCCAGGGAAGTTATTCTCCATTTTCTTACATATTAAAATACACTTGCATATAAATAAGAAAAATTATTTGTATAGAAAAGGTAGATATAGATTTGCCCATTTTCATTTTTGATGAAAGGATAAATGAGGACTAAAACACAATGATAATCACCACATTCTAAATATATTATTTAAATACATTCTCTTGCTGCGTGTATTGAATGTGAGCAAATACTGTCCTCTAGTGTACAAATAGCAAAACATCCATTCCAAGTTTATTTCCAAGTTGAATGGAGAAATGTCAAAGCTAAAACTAATCCATCCATACTGTATGTCCAACCATTTGGAATTGCAATACAAATTTTATTTGTCCATTTTGAGCATGGCAAATTTTACAAAAAAGGCTGAACAATCATGCTGATGCAACCCAGAATTAAATGAATTTAAGCCCCTATATTAGATTGTATAAAGGAGTCCGAGAGAGCTTTAAGAGCTGGAGGTTACTTCTATGTATTGGGCTTCTGAAGAGGCGGCTTAGTTATAAGATACACATTCATATTGTATTCATGTATTTGGGTGTTAGATATTAGAGAGGGCTGGAACACAAGACTGTACAACAGGCTGAAAGTAAGGCTTGTGATATGGACAAAATGAAGGATAATCAGATACATAACATCATTAATGTCAGTGACTTAGTGTTTTCATTATGCACATAAAACAAGAGCACAGGGTTTTGTTCTTCGCTCAAACATTTATTACAAGGTTCTTCCTTGCATGAACCGTATGACTTTTCATGAACAGCCTTGACACAGTAGCCAAAGAGCTGCTGATGCATTATTAACTTAAATCACAGAACATACAGTAAGGGGGGAATTCTACTGACTTAAAATACATTATTGGCTTTTATTGCCATAAACTGGACAGTGTAAGCACAAACGAAAGTGGGTAAACATTTGTCAGGTGAAGGCATGGCCCAAGAGTCCAGTGCTATCTTTTCTAATCTAGGTAGGCAGTTATCAGTGTGATAATAAACTTCACATCAAGTGCCAATCACATCACAGCTAAATAATCCCTTTGATAGTCAATTCATTATGCACAAATGAAAAATACATTTATGCAGTAGCAGCACACAAATACGTGGGGCGAGGAGCAAATAAACATTTAGTTAGAATAGGACAGAAGTGCTTTATGCTAGGGCGGTGAAATGGACATAGTTAGTGCCAGTTGTTCCTCATCTGCTCCGTTTCAAGGTCCTTTCACGCTTTGGCGTTGATTATGTCAACAAACTCTGGCTTCAATGAAGCTCCGCCCACCAAGAATCCATCCACGTCTTTCTGGCCAGCCAGCTCCTTGCAGGTACCCCCAGTAACTGAGCCTGAAAATGAGCGAGGGAAAAAAAATAATAAAATTTTTATCTTTATCTGAATGTACATCACTGATCATTGAAATAACCATGAAACAAGTACAGGCAGGAAGTGACCCTTTACCTCCATAGATGATCCGGACAGAGTTAGCAACAGCCTCAGAAACGTTGGTACTCATCCACTGCCTGAGTTTATCATGTACTTCTTGAGCCTACACACAAGTGAAAATGATCATACGGGGGAAAAAAAAAAAAGATAGAAAAAAAAGGGCAGATTTATAAAACTTTGATCAGGAAATAACCAAGGGTGTACCTGTTGTGGAGATGCGGTTTTGCCAGTTCCGATGGCCCAGACAGGCTCATAAGCAAGCACCACCTTACTCCAGTCCTTAACGTTGTCTACAAAAGAAGAAAGGTTTTAGCATGCACGGCAAAAAATAAAAATAAACTAATAATTAATAAAAAAAAATAAAAATTAAAAAAAACCCACACAAAAATCATACAACCAACAACCGTATTAATTTACCTGCGATGGCTTTGGTCTGCATGAAGACGACCTTTTCGGTGATACCAGCCTCTCGCTCGTCCAACTTCTCCCCAATACAAGCGATCACACCTAGGCCGCTCTCGAGAGCGTGAGCTACCTTCTGGCCAATCAGCTACAATGATCAGTGCCACAACACACGGTAAGGAACAATCCTCATGGCTGTAATTACATTTCTCAGAAGCAATGGTAAGCAATGATTTAGTTCTTCTGGGTTACCTCATCACTCTCTCCAAACACGTGACGGCGCTCAGAGTGTCCCAGAATCACCCACTCCACACCACAGTCTTTGATCATCGCAGGGCTTGGGGGGGGCAAAAGAATGGAGGGGTTAGCAAAGTATTTAGAGGTAGTGTGTGTGTGTGTGTGTGTGAATTATTAATGAGTGGCCCTGTACCTGATCTCTCCAGTGAAGGCACCCTTGGAAACCTTGTAGCAGTTCTGCGCAGCCACGCCGATTTTAGCATCAAGCTTGGACCTGGCAAAGTCGAGGTAAATGGAAGGAGCACCACAGACCACCTCTGCAAGAAGAGTTTTATAAGAAAACCATTAAAAATGCTACACTGTTAAAACATGTATTGGGGAATAGATAAATAAAAATACATAAAAATACATAAGCCAACCACCAACTAGATGTTTACAATTTCTACAAGCTCGTTTTGTAATTAGAAAGCGAAAGAAAACACTTGGGGACAGAGCTAATGCTGACTTATTTATGTATTAATGTCCTGATGCTGTTGAGTGCTGCATTTTCATAAGGAAATCTACAGTAAATGCACCTGCCTGCAACATTGCAGATGGAAGATATTATATTTTTATGCCACACTATAGGATGTTCCCAGGAAGCTTGGGATATGTATAAATAACCAAAAACTAATCATATTTTATGTCCCTAGGGTCTACATGTTACAGATGTATGATCACATGACACTAACGGCACACTCTGTTTCAGTCCTATGTTGTAACATCACAGTACATTTATCATGCATCTGTTTCTCAGATCTTAATTTTTGTCATTTGAACGATCAGCGTTCCTCTAACACCGTGATTCTCAAGCCTGGTCCTGGAGAACCCAGTCTTGCACATTTTAGTGTTCTCAGGTTCAAGCAGACCCGATTTTATTAATCATCTAATTAACAGCTTTTTCATAATTGAATTGGGTGTAGTAGAGCAAGGAAAACATTACAAAAAAAATAATTAAATGTACATGTATATGCAGGGCAGGGCTCTTCCAGGACTAGGGTTAAGATCCATTGACCATCACTGGCATAGTTGTATAGAATCTAATATGTGTATTCTGCCCTCTTGTGGATTATCGGTGCATTGTATGTAGTAAAGTCTGGTTAAATACCTGTGAAAGATGATCTCTCTTCACTTGTTATTGGTTTTAATATTACTACATAATTGAATGATGAATAAAAAAATTAAATGTGAAGTGAATAAAATGCAAGATGTTAAAAGGTTTCTGTTTGGGGAAAATAATTACCATTTATTCTAAATGATCAGAATGTTTCTGGTTTCTAAAAATCTGCAATTTCTTTTTCCAAACAAAACCATTTCTCACTAAAAGGTGCAATAGAGTGTTCATATTAGGAAAAACAATGACTTCTGACTGTTCTATTAGCATAGTTAAGAACGGAAGCATCAACAGAATTACAGTACCAAGTGCCATTTAAAGCATGACCCTAACTATGACTCGTGCCCACTGTCCTCTGTGCAGTTTGGAGACAGGGCTACAGGCTGTGGTATTTGCAAGACTATCTTGGGTGAAGCCAAATCTAAATTAAACCCTAGCACTGACTCTGCCTTAAAGGTCACACATCCTAGTCTCTGCTGTCAAAAGGTCAGAGGTCATTCATGAGAAGGTTACGTGGCATTTTCCACAGTTCATGGGTCAAGCAGAAACTGGGAGATAAAGGTCAGTCATGGGATAAAATTAGAAACAGATTTATTGAGGGGAAAGAAAATGAACAAAATATCAGTTATGCCACTTGACTTAAGAACTGTGGAGCTTCACTAGTGTACGTGTATGTGAGAGAGAGATGGCTGGGAGAGAAATGTTAAGACATATGTTGAACTTTGGTTGATTGAAGTCCACAGCTCTGTGCGCGTGTGTACAGTAAATAAACTTGTTTTTTCAGACTTTTCACCCCGATTTCAAAAGGCTTTGAAATAATAAACCAAGGAAAGGGATTTTTCTCTTCATTTAGGCTGATTTACATTATATATGCGACTTCTTGTGAAATCTCCAGGATCTCCAGATATACAACTATTTTTGAACCTAACCACATGTTCGGTTCAGATACTGAACACAAAATGTCCCAAAATGAGCCTTTAAGTAGCCTTGCCATGCTTAAAAACGAGGAACTCGTTGTGTGTGCTTATTGTACATCCATGACAACATACGATTTCTTCACAGTTTCCTGGGTCTGGCTCTGGCTACGTGCTTGCAAACACACACACATGCGCGCGCGCGCTTCCACGCACACACCCACCCACCAGCAGGGCTGCGAGCTCAGGCCTCACCGCAGCATCACTCCGCTACTGCACTCCTGCGATCACCGTCTGCACTGAAGCGAGTCATGAACCATTACATACAGTATAACGTTCTCAGCGCCATTTTTCCCTCTTAAATAAACATACCCTGAACTCTGACTCGCACACACCGAGGAAACACACATATGACCTTGGATGGGAAGCTAGCTCGATTTAGCTACAGCTCTAGCACGTAGTGGTGCAGCCTGCCCTCTCGTGCGCGTTATAAATGAGATACTTTGTAACAAACGTGAATTTAACCGTCTAAATTGAATTAGCTGAGCTAGCTGAACTAAACCCGGAAGTAAGAGAATAACTGTGCGGAAAGAACACAAGCAACATTTTTCCTTATTAATATTAATTTAAAAAATATTATTAATATTAATTAAAATGCTAATTTCCTCACCGGTGTCGGCGTTGAGTTTGGCGCTGTTCAGAGTGTTGATAAGCTCTCCCAGGCTTTTCTTGTCACCGTTCATCTTCCAGTTTCCACCAACGAAAAATTTCCTGCCAGCCATGTTTGCAGAAAGCTTAAGCACCAACACACAGCCTGCTCAGTTATTAGAGATGACCCCACGAGGAGACAGAGAGACAGCAGAGAGCAGTCAGTGCAGTGGGTTTATATACACGAACACACTGCTCCACCTACAGACCTACTGACAGCTCACTGGTTTTCAACACACACACCACGCCTGCATTGCAGAGCGCGCAGGACCAAGCCTGGGGTGTGTTTCAATTCAGACATAACACAGCTCCTATGTGCACTTCCATTTTACCACCTGCACGTGCTCGCTTCCATGTTGCACATTTGAGTGACATGCATTTTACATTTACATTCATGCATTTGACAGGCACTCTTATCCAGAAATACATAAGTGCTTTGAAGTTTTCATTATTAAATAGATAAAAAAAAAACATTATCTGCACCCTCTCTCTGTGGAATTTGTTTTAATTGATTTTCAGAAAAGACAAATACATCATTTTTTACCACAATCCTATCCATATTTCTTCTCAATACACTTTGTCCATCTGTCAACAAGCTTTTGTATCCCTTTATTTAAAAAATGTTTTAGCAATGAGCTATGAGCCACAAATTCATCACTGTCTTCACTTTTTCATCAGAAGTGAATCTTCGTCCTCGTAGGGACCAAGCAGGTGATAGTCCGATAAAGCAAGATCAGGACTATAGGAAGGATGTAATGTTGTCAGCAGCCGTAGACGTGAATGTGTGTCCAGCTACTTCTTGATGGCTAACACTTGTGCGAATTTCCTTACTAGTCTATTCATTCATACACACTTCTTTGAGACAAAACACTTTCTTCCTACTGCGCACAAAGTCTTCAATAAATAACGGCACCGGGTACAACCTCAGACCATAAAAAAACACTGCTCTTCTTTCGTGCAAATCACAAAGGAGCATCTATTTATTGCAGTTACAATTACACTGATGTAACACATTCACACCTGCACAGCAGTGAATGGGGAGACTCACTCTCCTATTTCAATTCTCCTTGGATAGTAAAGGAGAACCCTTTAACAACTCAACAACGTTTTTGCAGAGTATTAATAGCGTAGGCAGAAATGCATTTCGTCCTTTGCATTTAATCTTCAATAAGCATCTCAGTGTAACAAGCACTGTTGATTGTTGAAGTTTTTTCCTGACAATGTTCCAATACTGGCCCTCAAGAATACCAGAAAAGTGTAAGCATAAATTTATCCAGCTAATGGTGGACTTTCAAACTTTTCTTGGTTGGAGGTTGAGGAGTGATGAATCCATGTTTCATCACCAGTAATGATTCTCTTTAAGAAATTTCTGCTTTCAAACCATTTTTGTTTGCAGATATCCAAATGCTTCTGTTTATGCTCTTCTGTAAGTTCAGCACCAAGTTCACCCTCAGACCACAAACAGACCAAACAGCACCAAGTTCACCCTCAGACCACAAAATGAATTGCTGCACTCTGCGCTTCTTTCATGCAAATCTCAAGTGGGGCATCCATTTTTGCTCGCACCGCAGTTACAAATGTACTGATGTAACTCGTTCACACCTGCACAGCAGTGACTGGGGAGACAGAAACCTTGAAGGGAAAGCGCTGATAATACAGTGTTTTTCTGTTTTTAACAGAAGTTTGAATGTAATTGAGTGCAGACATATTTTGACTCACCCTTGTATATCCTTACGCTTGTTAAAGTACCATCAGTCAAACTCTGTTGTGTGAGTTAACCTGAATGCCTAAGAAACAGATGGTTCTTTAGTTGTTGCTGAAAGATGCCAGTGGTTCTAATTATTTTCCATTAGACTGGTAAAATCTTCAGATCAAACTGAATGCCCTTGGTCTAAACTCCTAAAATACTGGAGCTGTTCACTCCATATACTGTATGTGCCCCCTGGGTGACCCGATCATAACTGGACAGCGCTAAGTACAGATGTGCTCAAGATCCAATGCACTTCAAAGGCACGTTGTGATCCACATTTGTGGGTGGTATGAGCTACACATTGCTGCCTTAAATTTGTAGTGGGAACATTAAGGCAATCACCTTGAGACATTTTTGGAAATCACAGGGAAAGGTAGACTGAGCTTCTAGCCTAATGGATAAAGGCAACGTTATAACAGCATAGACAAAGTTGCTTTTTGCGCAGATTCTTTCATCATCTCATCTTTTTTTGATTTACAAGGTTTGTTAGCTGACCACCCAGTTAAAATGTTTATCACAGCCACTATGGGTACACCAGATGTAATTTGCATTAAATCTGTGTCTGAAAACAAATATAGTGCAAAAAAAGGCACGATAAACATGGATGACACATTTTCTCATCCGTAAATGATGTATGAATTCTAATCACAAATATTAACTGTAGATGTGTTAGGCAGGTGTTAGGCATTTCAAAATTTCCACTTGTGATTGGACCACTCAAGGTGGATAGTAATACCAGGTCTAAACAGGGCCTTTGGTACACTAATGGCAGCTCGTCCAAAGGTGGCAGATGATCAAAGCTGTAACTATATACTGTATATAAACAAACCTTAAACTTCATAAAGTCCTCATTCACATTTCCAGATATATTAAAATCAGTAAAATAGTAATTATCTCTTTCGATTGACTGCTACTTTAAAATCTTATTTGGAGTTATTATTGCAACTAGTGGTTAGAAATGGGAACTACAACAATTAACCCATCTACTTAACCTGACATCTCTCAAGTGATGGTGGGCCACAATGACCTGTTACTTTCAATCCAGTTATCATTGCTGTTGCGGAATTTACACATTTACTCACACATTATGGGCAATTTCATACCATACGTGTTCAGCCTACAACACGTGTGTAGACTGTGCTGGGAAACCAGAGAAAAGTCACAAAATACTTGCAGAACTCCATGCTCACAGACTGGAGGTGGGATTGAACCCTCAACCCTGGACATGTGAGACGACATAATAATAGAGGCCCACTGGAGTAGGAATCATATGTCTTCTGCTCAGAGAAGGATCAGCTGGTAGGTCAGATACTAACATTGTCACTATAGTTTTAAAATACTGTGCAGTTGCCAAAACCTTGTTTAATAGCAAATTATTCAAATTGACTCTAAGAAATTTTAACAAACAAAAACAATGTGTAAGTGTAGACAATACATAATACAGAAATGAGAAACAAAATATATAAAATTATTCATCTTAATGAAAAAAAACAGTAGGTACAAACAAAATTCTTACATGAAGATAAATATCTTGCTTTAAAAATGGAAAAATCCAGTCAACCTTAACATATGATATTCTGTATTAATTACAAATAATGTGGGTAATTACTGTTCTGTGTAGGAGGATCTGATATATAGTTAACTAGAGGTACCTGTGGCTCCACCCGCATGCAGATCCTGATGCCTGCATGCTACCATTACCTACTTTATGCAGTCAACTCTCTGCCACTTCTCACGCTGCTTCAATAGTTCATCAGCCCTTAATTTTGCCTGTCTTATGCACTGCCTACTGTTACATTCAGTGAGGAACGCCTGTGACACACTCTCAGCGATGATGATGATGCCTACTGTGATGGTGGGGGGACAGCCGCTACACCGGCCAGACAAACACTAAGGGTAGGATAACAGAATTTCTGTTTTATCTATATGCCATGTGATAATGTTTTATTTTATTCATTCATTTATTCATTCATTTTCTATAGTGCTTATCCTGCACATGGTCACGGGGCCCGGAGCCTATCCCAAGAGACTTTGGGAATACTGTTTAAGTAAGAAAAATAAAGAATAATAAAATATTATAATGCTGTTGTTGGTCTTTTGGCTGCTCCCGGCAAGGGGTCGCCACAGCGGAATACCCAGTCCGCATTTCAACTTGGCACAAGTTTTTATGCCGGATGTCCTTCCTGACGCAACTCTCCCATTTTATCCGGGCTTGGGACCGGCACTGCATCCAGTGGCTGGGGTTTGGGCACTGGCTGGGAATTGAACCCGGGCCTTCCGCATGGCAGGCGAAATCGTCCTAGCTGAATACTTTTACGGATTATGTTTAACCCGGAACAAGTCTGAACTGCAAAAGTAACATTTAGACACACACACACACACACACACACACACAAACACACACTTTGCAACTGTCACTACAAGCCAAACTGGAAAAAAGGCATTTAGTCATTGTACTCAGTAATTATAAAAGGCTTGTGAGGCAGGTGGAGTTTCAGCTGAGCTCAATGCTCAACTTAGCAAAACTCAACAAAACAATGCATTCCAACTCCAAATGTGTGTGCACGTGTCTGTGTATGTGGGTTTTTTTGTTTTGTTTTATTTGATTGATGAAGCCAAACCTACACTTCTTGGTTTATTAGTGTGAGCATTAAAAAATATCAGTGTACAAAGTCTAAAACTTCTATTTGTATTTAATCCCGCTAAACTTCTAATGGTAATAAATACAACAGACACCATTGGCCTCCACAGTCCCTATGGACTACAGAGATACCTTGATGAATGGATGGAGATATTTCTATCAGTAGGGGGCAGCACAAGGTTATTTACTGGCACAGGATGACCAAAAATACTTAATAAAAAGGTAGTGTTGTTTACAAATTGGTC
>JAOTRS010000044.1:26257427-26267944 GCA_028565755.1 Dinotopterus cunningtoni
TATGACCGCGGCGTCACAATTCAATGAAATCCCGTGTGTAAGATCAGATATGTGCTGTGTGTGTGTGTGTGTGTGTGCCGTGACTAGCTTCCAGTCCTGCAGGTGAACATATGAAAGGCGCTGATGAAACACGTGGAGGTCGAGAAGGGCGATGTCACGCTTTCCAACAAACTCAGCCAGAAGAAAAGAAACTCAATGACTCACTCACTCACTCACTCACTGACTGCAAGAACGAGTCTGACACTTTAGTTCTGCATGGCTGTCTAACACCCTTTCCCCTTTTCTCACACCTTTTAATCTAGAGTAATGACATGGTTTAAGTCTGACTGCTGCATCTCATACGGTTTTGAGATTGTGTGACAGAACATACTGTGGGACATGAGTTGACTTTGGCCTGACACATGGCCATGCATGCTGATGTATGATCTCAAAAATAACAGGACACACGTTATGGACATAGCAACTGACATGTAGTGGGTTTATAGTGTTCTGTTATAGTACAATGTTTGGCCAAGTACTTATCAACCATTTTTATACACCTAATAATGTGCTTCATAGGTCTTTGAAAGTCTTAAATAGTTTTTTTAAAGTTATGTAGGACAAAAGTTTTTTTTTTTCCTCTCTTTGCAAACGGGGTACTAAATGACGCTTGTCACACAAGGCCACCTGTTGACACACATATCTGTCGAGTCACAGACTAAATCACCTGATCTGGCCTGTGTTAAGATCTCATTTAGAGGTTTCTCTTGTGCTTCCCTGTGCAGAATGTTTTCCGAACCTTTCTTCCTAGGATTAGTTTCACTTAGTTTTTTTTTTATTTTATTTTTTTTATTTTTAAAGATCTGTACAATATACAAAGCATGGGCATTGTTGGCTCAGTGGTAGGTTTCTCACCTTCTATGCGGAAGGCCCAGGCTCGATTCCCACTCAAACCCCAGCCACTGAATGCAGAAGCCGGGATAAAAATGTAAGGGTTGCGTCAGGAACAGCGTTTGGCGTGAAACTTTGTTTTATGTTTGTTTTTAATAAGAATGATGTCCTTGCAGTCAGACAGTGATGGAATGTGACGAAGCGTCAAATTTCCCAGCATGTATTCTGTTTTTATTTCAATTGCCCTGTCATTTCAAGATTTACTCTGTCGTTCAGTTCAACATCATACTTCACTGACGGCTAACGATCATACCGTCATATTGAAGACATTTTTTTCCTCTAACAGGACTATTATTTTAGCTTTGTGGTTATACCTAAAGCGAAGAGAAGGCATGTCATTTTGTAACTCCTTTAAGACTATTTTACTCCTCCAGGCTAGTTTTAATATTTTTGGCAGTGGTTCACTGTTCAGATTTGTGAACTTTAATTAAGTTCAATAGAAGTGCACAGAGGGTGTAATTTATTAATTGGCTCAGTATGCCATCAGGTTTGATGCTCGGGAGTGACTCTTAAATCACACCATCGTGCCATACTGGGTGTTACCTACATGAGGAGGTAATAGATTCTTATTTATCTATCTCTGAAATCTAAAACTCATGTCTGGAATGCTTATGCAACTTTTAGTTCGTACAAAGATCAGTCGAAATCTCTCTAGGTTTTATTTATATATAATGTGTGTGTATACTTGAAATTTATGTATGTATATATACAGTCAAGCCCGGAATTATTCATACCCCTGGCAACTTCTGACTTAAAGTTACTTTTATTCAACCAGCAAGTAATTTTTTTTTACCAGAAATGAAACATATGTCCTAATCAACATGTTGTTAAATATTCTATCATATCATATATCATATGCATGATACAAAAAATACACTATGAACCATTCTTTATGAAGAAATGATGGTTATAATGCAGAACATCTAAACTATAGGCAGCATGTAAAAGTGCTGATTAAAGAAGCAACACTTTTTACTTGCGCTAAAACCATAAGTTGTAAGTATTTCAGCTGGAACTTTTGGTAT
This sequence comes from Dinotopterus cunningtoni, assembly GCA_028565755.1. NCBI lineage: Eukaryota > Metazoa > Chordata > Actinopteri > Siluriformes > Clariidae > Dinotopterus > Dinotopterus cunningtoni. Next base: position 26,259,383 of record JAOTRS010000044.1, read on the forward strand.
GACAACCATGCATGTATCATCGAGACACTTCCATCTCCGTGATTTATTCATAGAGAGATTGCTCATTCCGTGCAAATAGATTATCATTGCTATAACTGTATAATTACGTCCCTTAAGAACATTTCTCATTCTGTTTGACTGGGACTTAAAAATGTTATAGGTAATAAACTGCACTTTATGCTGTGGGTTTGCCTGAGGATATGTTTATGGTATAAACTGTTTTTAAACCACAAAGGAAGGTTTATTTCGAAGAAATCTGTCTTATCTTCAGTCAAGATGAGTATGTGGGATTATCAGATATTGTCATGGGTTTATGGTGAGTGGCGTGACTCAAGCAGGTTGTCTCCGGTTTGGGATAAGAACCTTTGTAAGTTAGCTTCAACACTTCAGGACAAAGTCCAGTATAGTAAAAAGGTACTTATAGACATGGAGAGTAGCAGTGGATTGTTACAGGCATGTAAAAAAAAAAAAAAAGAAAAGGCGAGCCCTAGTTAGGCTAGTTACAGTATATTAGGGCTGGTGTCTTGCTAACATTCCTATGTTGCATTTATTCCCATAAGTTACCCTGAACAGGGATATTGTTCATAAGAATCTGTATGGATTAGTGTTTGTCACTGTCTAGAACACGGTTATCAATATATATATTTTTTTATCTTACAGACCCCAACACCAATAATATTTGATGTCCGATTACCACTGTTTTGAAGCAAATATATTCAGCTATAAACAGCTGATTATTCAGATCTTGTTCGGCAGAAGCAGCGGGTTGTATGCATGGGTTTCAGTTAAAGTTTTTTTTTGTCTTTTCTAGACATGAGCTTTTTGTTTTATCATTTAAACATGTGTTTATGATGTCTCTTGGAACCTAAAAGCGTCAAGGTGAATATAATTATAAAGCTGGTTCCACATCAGTTATTCTTATTTGGTTGCTTTATACATTTGTAATTAGTTTAACATGAATGTAGTTTAAAAAAAAAAAAAAAACGGATCTAGACGCATGCTTGGCTTTCTAAGAAGGTTCAATGTTTTCTGAATTGGACGTTTTGGTCATTTCTAACATGTTGCTCCAAAATGAAGCTTAAAGAATAGTTTTTTCTTTGTCAAGTGCTCATTTAAAAAAAACAAATAAAAAAAACATGTCATACCATAACTTCACTGTTTTGATTTTAATAGGTCACACGTGTTGACCCAGTGTAGGGTGCTGTAATATTTATTCATGCTAATAACTTGGTTATCCCTCTTTCTGATGGCTTAGATAATGAATGCATTGATGACAACACCTTTTTATTTTCTGTAAATCCCCTGTACTGTTGTGAAAAAGTAACTGTAAGAACAAGACCTGCTGCAACAATCTCCCAGCATGCAGCTCATGTTTCTTACTGAAATCCTGCTACATGCCTTATTGCATAGTATCCTTGTTTGGAATAAACATCTCTCTTTTTCTCTTTCTCTCTCTGTGTTTTCCTTTACAGGTTATCCTTTTGCGCTGGTGTACCGCCGGTTCCTGTTCCATCAGTCTCCGTTTGTCATTCATCTATTCCACGTTGTCTCAGGCCTATCCTTGGCCGCGTTCAATTTTGGTGAGACAGAGCAAAACAATCAGGGGAAAGGGCAGGGAATTTATGATGCACAGTGTTTTAACTGCTCTTTATAATCAGTAGTTTGTGGACATCTGATCATCACACCAGTGTAGTTCTTAAAAAAAAAAACTGTTCCCATGAAGTTGCAAGCACACTCTTAGTCAAGAATGCCTTTGTATTCTGTAGAATTACAGTTTCCCCTTCAGGGGAACTAAGTTGCCCAAACCTGTTCTAAGAAAGTCTTCGTTCACATTACCAGCCTAAAGTCACTCAATTCTGATTTTGTACTATAACGTGACACAGATCTGATAAAAATAGATCAAATACAAATCCCATATTGACGTGACTTGAATGAGAACAGGCAGATTGGATTTCATGCGACTTTTTTGTCTCCACTCGTGCAAAGGGAGCTTGTTGACGTCATTCAGCACCGGCTAACTGGGTAAAAGCCGGCTAACCGCTTGTCATCTTCCAGAGAAAAATCCTGACCTGAATTGTGACTTTATTCCACGTCTACCCGCCCAACATCATTGACTGACCTCAGTAATAGTGTTGTTGCAGATTGAGCACAGATCCATACTTTAAAATATAGTGTAAAGCCTTCCCGGAAGAATGGAGGTTATTATAACAGAAAACTGGCATTAATCTGAAATGAGATTAAACAAGCACATTTGGTGAGATTTGTCAGGTGTCCAAAAACGTTTTTTTTTTTTTTTTTTATTAGTTAAAAAAATAAAGTTCTTTATGTATGTAATCCTTAGCTTGTTTTATTGCCAGCCTCCCATGCAATACGTTTGTTTCCTTGTATTAAGTGAAAGGATCCATTTTGAAGGAATGGATAAGGTGAAATGTCCTAAACTTGTAGCAGTAATTTCCTCTTTGTTGAAAAATAACCCACAAACAGGAAGGATTAAGGCCTGGTTGGCACAGCAAATGGCTAAAGCTGTGTCTTAAAGATTTCAAGTAGCATGCATGCACTTGGGGAGTATAATGAGATTTAGTGTACTAGCAGTGTCACGCCTCTAAGTACGAGCGAGAGAGGACGCAGGAGTTGACTGCGCAGGTTGCTGCAATTATATAATAATTTTCCCCAAAATATTCCTGCTTGTTCCTGTGGTTTTTGGTGGCATAAAGTGTTTCTTTTCTGTTCAAAATCTGTCTGACCTCATGGGTACGCGGTGTACAGTCTAAGTGCATAGTGTGTGACTTGAGACAGCTGAATGCAGCTTGTATGACAGGATGTTGTTGCTGACTAACCTGTGCTTATTTTATTTTTTTAATGCTGCCCCGGGCTAACAGCAGGTGCGTCTATTCTCTTCCTGATTATTTGTCTGAATGTCTTTTGTCAGTGTCTATCATGCTTTTCCTCCTTCAGGTGTCTTGCTGTGTTTTCATTCAGTCCGTTTTTACAGATTTAGAATGAATTGAAAATGAAAAGTGGACAAAAGTAATTGTGAATAAGTAAGAGTTTCCTGTGTTGTGGTTGTCTAAAGGGAACATAAAAGTGATGAGGGTGAAAAGACTAAAATGAGCAAGATTATTATTATTTTTATTTGTTGTATTATTATTATTATTATTATTTTGAGCACCCGGGGTATAATGGATCAATTTGATGATTAGCCGGTTCCAGGGTTATGGATGTGACATTTGGGTTAAGAAAAAGCCTCGGGCATGGACAAGCATAATGTCTTAGTAGTGAATTCATTTCCATCCATTTTAATGTACTCTTATTAGTGAAAACCAAACGAATCCTCAAAAGTCTCAAATAACATTTAAATTCTGGAAATATCTCGCATTTTATCAGTGTTAGAAACGTGACACGGAATGGACAAACGTTTATGAGCGCACAGATTTTCTAAAAACTCATCGTCACTCACCCATCGTCTATACCGCTTTATCCTGTATACAGGGTCACGGCGGTGTGAAGCCTATCACCGTAGACTTGGGGCACAAAGTGGAGTACACCCTGAACGGGGTGCCAATCCATTGCGGTGCACACACACTCATTCACTCACTACAAGCAATTTAGGAACACCTTAATTAGGTGGGAATCGAATCTGGATCCTGGAGGCGCAAGCCGATAGTGCTAACCCCTACGCCACCGTGCCACCTTTCTAAAAACTCTCTGAAGACAATTGCAGGAAGAATTAGATGTGTACCATGAAAGAGACAGTTCTTAACATGAATAAACAGTCTTTAAATACTATATAAATGCTTAAATAGGGAATTTTAACAACAAACATTTGAATTGGTAACTATGGAAAAAAAAGTAACTATGAAAGTAACAAATCTGCAAATCTTGCTTTTTTTTTTCCTGGTCATGACTTCTTGCTTTCATTTCCTTTCTTTTTATCCGTTGTCCTTATTTTCTTTGTGCCTTTTCGTGCTTTGCGTTGGACTTCACTGTTTAATTTACAAGTGGCCAAACCCCAGCCACTGGATCCAGTGCCGATCCCAAGCCCAAATAAAATGGTAGGGTTGCGTCAGAAAGGGCATCCGGCGTAAAAACCTGTTCCAAGTTGTTGTGCGGATCGAATGGTCCGCTGTGGCGACCCATCGATGGGAGCAGCCAAAAGATCGTCAACAACACTATAAGCCATTCAATTTTGTTTTTAAAGCACATTTTAAAGTCGATGCTGATCAAAGTCCTATACAGCTAAAAAAATGTCAAAGAAGTTAGAAAGTATTTAAAAGGACACAGTGTAACGGGAGACTCAACCTACAGTACAATGTTAAATTGAGACAAACAACAAAATAAAAAACTACACTAAAAGCAATGCGTCTCCTTAATATGTAACTGTGTTGGACATATGATGAGAAAATACTAAAGATTAACGCTTGTCGATAAGCCGATGAGATGAGTCTTGAGGCAAGATTGAAACTCTTTTCTTAAAGATTAGATTTAAAAGATTTGCAGCTGATTTCACACTCATGCATGTTGAGTGTATGAGCGTAGTTTGGTACGACCCCTATATAATACAGTATAAGGTCGACCTTTGTATAGAATTGCCATGTTATATTCGCTCAATAATTTATTGATTCATTGATCACTTTGTTGTCTTTGTTACTTGGTTTTCTGTTAAATCTGCACAAGTGTACTCTGTCATCATGTTTATGTTTATAGATATACTGTGTAGAGATATAGAGATATAGATATACATGTGACTTTCACCCCATTTCGTTTGCAATATTTATCTTCGGCTATTCCATTCTGCCTTTATTATTTGCATTAAAAAATTATATAACAGCCTTGATTTAGCATATATAAATAATTCCAGTTAAATTATTTTTGTTGCCTTTCCAGGCTTGTTGGCTTGCTTGACGAATTAGTGTCTTTAGTTCTAGCATTCATGTGTATTTGCCGAACAATTTGTTGAATGAAGTTGCCCGTACACACCTGACTGCCCTAACACACTTACCCTCTGTATTTTTCCCTCAGGTTCTCAGGTGTATCACTCTGCATTATGCATAATCATACAGTTCCTGCTGCTGAGGCTCATGGGAAGGACCGTCACTGGTGTCCTGAGCAGCTTTATATTCCAAATGGTAAGGGGGTTTATTACACCACCGTGGTTTTCTCTTGTGTGAATAATGACGCCATCTATCTTGTTTTTCTTCAGGATGTGTCTTGGAACGCATCATGACATTGATCGTATGTTCCTGAAGATCTGGTTTGCTATAGAATTTGGTTCCTACCCTAATCCGGTTGTCATGACCTGGTTAAGAGAGTAGGACGATTACCCCAAGTAGGTGTGTTGGATTAGGGCAGGGACTGCATTCTCTAGGAAAACACATCTCCAGCAACAGGGCTGGTTCAAGTCAGTATGTTTAGTTATATGTTATATGAGTTTTATGTTTAGAAATCAAACCTTAATGAGAGAGATGGAAAGTAAACATTTCTGTGATGACATGAGGCGGGAACAAAATAATAATAATAATAAAAAAAGAACACATTCTCATCTGCATGAGGCCAGATATATTTCTTTTCTATAACGATTGTAGAGTCAACAGGTGCTAGTTGTAGTGACAGGATCGTGTGAGGATGATCACAGTCACTTCTCAGTTTATTTTAGTTTTTTACTTTGCTCATACTGACAATGTATGGCATGTACACTGACTGCATGTTAGTCATACATTTTTGGCAATCTGCACTGCTGATCATAGCCTGCTTGTTTTGCATATCATATTTGCGTTTTTTTTTTTTTTTTTTTGACTGTTATCCAAAGCAGCTTACTAAAGAAACGCAATACAGTCCCGGCACAGACGTGATAAAAGAAGTTCTGCTAGACTAACCAGGAACAAGTGACCGTTCTAGGTTCTAGGAAGAACAAAGTCGCACGAACGCACACATACACACCTCAATAGAGACATGGAGAGCGCTACAGCTAATCACAGAGTTATGATCAAAAGCAACTACTGTACCTCGGAACCTGTCTGTGGAGTTATGTTCTAATGTGACGTCAGTATGTGACCTCTGTTTAAAACTCTCTTTTAAAGGTTATTGGTTGCCATGTTGTTCGTAAGTCTGTGACTGAGATTAAGTTGTCATCAATCGTTTGGCAACAAACCTTTATGCTTTAAACCAACAGTTTTGGGGGGGGCGGGGGAGAAGAAACGTCTAATTATAACTTACGTATTTTTAAGACTCACATGACTCTCAGCATGGTTAAGGCATCAAAGGGATTCAAATTTTAATATATTATTTTCTCATAGAGGATTGTTTAAGATACCAAATAGTAGGGAGGGGAAATCACCAAGCATCACCTGATCCATATGTTATCATGATACCAAGGTACCGATTCAGTTTATATTGCGATTTTATAATTATCATGATTTTACAATTATCCTGATGCAGTGTAATTTTTATTTTATTTTTTTGCAGATTTTGTTAGCAAACTATTTTCTCCTATCTCCCGGAATGCTGTGCTCTGTGAATAGTTTAGAGTGTGCCACCTGCAGGATTATAGAAGAACAGCAACATTTTACCCCTTAAATGCACACATATATAAATTAAAAAAAATTATTCTTAAAAAATAGCATGAATGACATGAAAGAATGTTGATATGTAACTGAATCTATTTTTTCCCCATCTTTACTAATTAGCGAGAGGAAGGGTTTGCTAAATTTAGAGCTCAATGCTGCAACAGCTGCATTAAAAACATCCTCCAGCACCCGTTACACATTGATCTGTGCGGTTAGTTATCAGACTAGAAAAAGTTGAGATGTAATGCATCGTAAATAAGGTATCTTTTGAAATGATGCTTTTAATTATATATCTGGAAAAATGTTTCAACATAACAAAGTGCACTTTTTAAAATATTGTTGTAGTACTAAAGCTCAATTGACTTGTTCTCTCTCTCTTTGTCTCTCTCTCACAGACATACCTCTTGTTGGGTTATTACTACACAGCCACAGAAGAGTATGATATCAAGTGGACCATGCCCCACTGTGTCCTCACCCTCAAACTCATTGGTAGATGCCCTTCCTTTACATTGCATTCAGTGTTTTTGCAGAGAGTCAGTTGCTTTAAAATAATTTAATCTGACAATCCGATCGTTTAACACATTACTAGATAAACTGATAAAGGAGCTTGCGTTACTTCCTCTTAACACTGAATCACAAATGATTTTGCGGTGTCATCTTCTTTTTTTTCATTCTAGGTTTGTCACTTGATTACTATGATGGTGGAAAAGAACCAGTGAGTTGAATCATTTCCTCCCATATGTTTTCATGCTTTAACTGTTTTCTCTCTTCTTTTCGGTTTTGTTCTGTCTAGAAGTAGGTTTAATAATCGTTAATTTGGATTATTGCAATTTTATAATAATGATCAACCTAAGGGGTGGGACGGTGGCTTAGTGGTTAGAACTGTCACTTTACACCTCCATCGTCCAGGTTCGATTCCCGTCTCTGTGTGCATGGAGTTTGTATGTTCTTCCCATGCTTGGTGGGTTTCCTCCGGTTTTCTCCCACAGTCCAAAGACATGCAGCTTAAGCTAATTGGCATTCCCAAAATTGCCCGTAGTGTTTGAATGAGTGCGTGTATGCCTTCCGATGGATTGGCACCCTGTCCAGGGTGTACCCCGTTTTGTGCCCTAAGTCTTCTGGGATAGGCTCCAGTCTCCCCGCAACCCTGTATATGGGATAAAGTGGTATAGACAATGAGATCATTTGCTAACATAAGGTTACTGAATATGTCCTTGACCTAACATAAGGTTACTGAATATGTCCTATGTCCTAGAAACATGATTGGGTTTGTTGTGGCAGTAAACTGTTCAGAGTCCTATTTCATATTCAGCTTTTTTTTTGGTCACTATGTACATCTAAGAAAAGCACTAAAGTAAAAGATGATCAGTTTAACCAAATGTCTTCTTTGCTGTTTGAAAAAAAAAAAAAACAGGTTTTAGTTTGAATCGTTCATAGTTTGTCTTTTTATATCCTATCCCTTCTGCCCTGTGCATTAGTCTCAGTTGAGCGCCGAGCAAAAGAACAGCGCTCTACAAACCACTCCGTCTCTTTTGGAAGTTTGTGGTTTCTCCTACTTTTACGGTGGATTCCTAGTAGGACCTCAGTTCACACTGCGCAACTACATGCGCCTGGTTTCCCGAGAAATGACCGACTGTCCCGGCCAGGTGCCCAACAGGTGAGCTTGCACCCGTCTACATGTAGTTAGCAGAAATGATGCTCCAGAAACATCCAGTTTATGTCCATACTCTTACAGAGAACTGTCGTGCTAAAGGATTGCTCCTTTTCTTTTCTTTTTTTTTTTAGTTTGGTTCCTGCACTAAATCGCTTTCTTTTGGGTTCCTTCTGCCTGCTTATCTTCACAATATTTGGGCCATATTACCCAGACAGCTATTTTGTTACAGATGAATTTGAGGTCAGTAAATGTTCAGATACTTTTTACATACTGTACATAAATACATACAGTTGATACCAGATATTTACATACACTTAAAAAAAAAAAAAAAAAAAGCACAACTTT